>PVHY01026829.1:0-16867 GCA_004024945.1 Uropsilus gracilis
GACTTCTTTGCATCTCTGTGTTCAGTTACATTCCTTCAGTCTTCACTGTCTTCCCTCTAGTCTTCTTTAGCTACTCCTCACAGCTCAGCTTTTCTTGAAAGGAACAGGGAAACTTGAACACTCCTTTCTATAGGTGTTACCACACAAGAAAAATAATACTATATGGTCACTCTACAAAGACATAGAGCTTGCTCAAAAATAAATGACTGGAGTTATATGCCAAATTGACATGAGAAAAGCAGGTAGATATTTCTGACTTCAAAGAAAAGAAAGACAATTTGCAGAAAAATCAAAAAAGAAAATGTATAGTCATCAGATATTTGTCATGCATGCAAAAACAGAGAGGGATTTGAATGGATTTTGCTTAGTGTTCTTACATTGGAATAGTTCACATAGTATACTGTTAAAGAGTGATAACTTCTTAGAAAAAGCTCTTAAATGACTCAGAAAGTTTAGGGAAAGGTAAAGTAGTACCTTTTAGAGTCAATTGGGTCCCATTGTAACAGAGTAATCCCCAGGGAAAGGGATAGTTTCAGGTTTTCTGGCTCATCCAAAGAAATGTGTTGCTGAGCAGGGAGGAGTAGCTGGAGAAAAGATTAGATGAAAGAAGATCAATGAGACCTGGAGCAGGCAAATGAAGCAGACACATGTGATCAAACTCTGCTTGATTCTTGACCTTGGACTTGTCCAGGGACTTAGAGGGAGAGGGGGGAGAAACTTAAAACAGGTATTAGTAAGAGATTCCTAAGAAGATTGACAATGGCAGCCTTTATCTTGATTTTTATGTTGTTCTTTTCCTTCCAGATTCACCTGACCCCTGTTGCCCCTTTCCTCTGGGTGCCCACCAGAAGGTGCCCTAGACTTGCAGCAAGCTTTTGGGACTCTGACCCTGCTTTGGCCAATCCTGTCTATGCGGACATTTATCCATGAGAGCATAGGTATCTTTGGGTGTTCTGCATAGAAATGAGTTTATCTAGTCTTTCCCTCCTCTTCTCTTTATTGCACATTAATTCTATCAAAGTCCCTTTCCACTAAAGGTCTTATATACTAGAGTATATTTTGTATTTATAAGGTGAATGGCAGAACCCATTTAGAGCAAGAAAGTTTTAGAGTCCTGGGGGAGTTTCCTCATTCTGCCACTGATATGTCAAACAAAACAATCAAAAAAGGAAACTTAACTAAACTTGCAAGCAGGAACAACTGGCCCTTTAAATATAGCCACTGATTGGGTCCATCCCAAGCCCACACTTGCAGAACCAAGATCACATTACCTTAAAAGGAAGCAAAAATAAAATTTATTTCCTAACATAGGCAAAAGTAGCTGAAGGTACAAGGGACCTCTTTGGTTATCTTGCCCAACAGTTCAGTCTCCTTTAGCCATGTGCATCCAAAAGAAAATGGCATCCATCCCACCTTCAAGCCAAGAGTGGGAGATTTGAATAAAAAAAATAAATAAAAATAAAAGCATGATGGCATTGCTGATCCTCCTCCAAAATGTACAGCTCCAGCATTCTTCTTGCTTCAACCCAGAAGCAGCCCAAGGGTCACTTAGAAGAACAGCAGCAACCACTTCAGACTATTACAATAAGAACAGCAGCACTCCAAGTTTTCTTTAGGTCTCGATACAGTTCCCAAGCTTTGCAGTTTCTAAATTAAATCAAGTTTCCAAATACCGAATTTCCAACTCAGCTTGCACAGGTCACAATCTTCTCCAACATGCTTCCCCAGGTTCCTCATTACTCCGGAGTGGGGATGGAAATCCACAGAGTGGCTTCCTTTCCCGCCCTACTGCCATATATGGCAACTGCAGTTGTGGTACCCTCAGACTTCATGCAGTTCCTTTCTCCAGCTTTCTGCTCTTATTCGCCAGTCATGCTGCTTCCTAAATCTCCTCTCTGTCCCTCTCTCAAGAAACTTTGGCTTCCCTTTTCTGAGTCTCCATGCAACAGGACACAATGGCACAATCCTAATGCAATGTTGCAAAGGTGGAGCCTTGGACCCCCAATTTCACCATATGGCCCTTATCAACACCAGTTGCCTTCAATTCAAAATAATTCAAATGTCAGTGTCATATTTTGAAAATGGTGATAGTTTGTATTGTGAATTACTTATATATTAGGTACTATGCAGAGTATCTGTTGAACAATCTTATTTAATCCTCTTTAAAATCCATGATGTGAATAATGTCATTCCAACTTACAACAGAAAACAGAGGATAGGTTGTCCAAAATTAAATTACTAAGTAGCAGAGACTTAAAATTCAAGTTTGAAAGATTCTGAAGTCTATGCTTTCAAATAAACGATAAACAATGCACTAAAACAGAACATTAATTTTTGTTGTAGGATTTTCTTAAAAAATATAACTAGCTATTAGCAATCCATCACTGTTGATGCTCTGTCTGATATAAAGATATTAGAAGTCAAAGTTGATCCTATTTGTTTAGACTTTCAAATGATAACCTGATTTTGAGAATTTAAGTAAAGAACTGATATCAGAATATGCATCATGATTCAAGAAGATTGATATTGGGTACAAAAACAAGCAAAGCAGGAAACTTAACTAAACTTAACTAATCCATGTATGAGAACAGACTCCTCCAAAGTGTCAGATGGGCTTTTTTTAAGATGCCCAGAGAAGCATTGTTTCCAAAGTGATAAGTTGCTATGTGGAATGAAGATCAACCCAAATGGACTTTGTTCCAGTGGACTCAGAGGGAACTTTTACCATTAATTAAAGAATTATGCTGAGACTAATGAAAGTCCTGGAGGCTAAGGAGAAGCTCTTATTATTTCTTTGGTTCTTTTGCCCTTCTGCTACTGTGGGGTGGAGGGTAGAGAGAATCACCTCTTGGCCATTGCCCTCCTTCCAAGTGAAGAAACAATCATGGTTCCCTTTTTAATGACCTAAAACAATGGAGACAAGGAATACTAGTAGGTTATGTCGTGCTTTGAAAACTTCTTCTTTCTTCTTGAAGTCTCTTGGTTCATTGCATTTTACTTTAGAATGTACAGACATGTCTTTCTTCATATGTATGGTATCAAATTTGGTCTTTTTCTCCTAATTTGTCTGATACCAATTATTTTGTTTCCCCATACTCATGTTACAGGTGCAGTGGTAAAATTGGGGTGCTGTGGTGACCCCCAGCATCTGCATTAGAATGGCAGCCATTGTGTGTCATGGTGGGTGGAGAATTGGAGAAAGGAATTTAAGCTTGCTCTTAGAACAGAGGATTAAGATATTAGGGAGGAGACAGGAAAACTCGTGGAAAGGAGAGAGAAGACACAGAACCTCAGAAGGAAGGTGCAGAGAGAAAAGGAGCAGGGTGGCTGGAAGGCCTTAGGGCTCCCTCTTCCATGTGCTGTAATAGGACCCTCTCCTGGGTTGATAAGTCCACTGAAGCATGTTGGAGAAACTTGTAACTTATATAGGCTGACTTGGAAATTTGGTACTTGAGAACTTGGTTTAACTTTGAAACTGCAAAGCTTGGAAGTCTTTTGGAGAACTGAAGAGAATGTGTTGTGTTGCTAAAGTGCTTGTCGTTGTTGTATTCAAGTGAGTCTTACTGGTTTGGGGGCCACTTTGAAGTTGGAGCTGAAAGGATGTTGGAGCTGTGCCTTTTGGAGAAGAATTGACAAGGCCATCCTGGTTTCTTCATTGGGTTTGAATCTCCTATTTTTGAAGAAGGATTGAGAACACCATCTTGTGATGATCCAGCTTGGCTTGGCTTCTTTTGGATTGAGGTGAATGACTGTGTCTTTGAAGAAGGAGTGGCAGTGCCATCTTGTCTCCTGCATCTGGTTTGATTTGGGGCAGCTGCCATTTTCTGTATGCACATGGCTGCTGCAGTCATGTGTTCTTTGAACTACAGACTGGACTGTATGGTAAGCTTACTAAAGGGGTTCCCTTGTACCCCTCAGTGATTCTTGTTTAATTTGTTTTTTAATAGGTAAATTTGTCTTTGCCTCCTCTTAAGGTTTCTGTGGTATTGATACTGCATGTTTGGGTTGGGAAGAACCTGGTGTGTAGCTCACTTTATGGAACCAGCTGTTCCCCTTTTGGTAAGTTTGGGTAATCACTTCTTTTGCCTGTTTTATTACCTGATTTCAATAAGTATCCACAGGGGTGGGAGGATTTTTCCTTGTGCCTGATAACTATACTGCAAATAGAATGATCTTTGAGATTTACACAGAACCTCACATTCATACAAACTTAATATATCGAGTTTCAAGTAAATAGGCAAGAATCAAGAAATTAAGCTTCTTTCCAGTTTCTCTTTAATGGAGTTTCTTAGTATTCCACATGAAGATTGTAATGTGTGTCACCTAATCTTTCTGTTATAATGGATTCTACTAGGTTTAAAAAAATGCTTAAATAAAATTGTCACTACAAAAATAGCCATCATCTGATATTCTCAATATAACTTTATTGTCAAGCATTTTTTAATAGTGGCTCAAAATGGCTTAAAGGTCTTCAAATTCCATTTCATATTCAACTGTGGCCATTATAGTACTGTATGCTATATGTAAGATATTTTCATTTTTATCAGTGATTTTACTTGTACCGTTGTTGAACTTGAAAAAAAATTTAGATAGTGCCGTACCAAGATTGTCATAGCAATAATTTGCTACTCTCTAGAAAACTAAAATAATTAATGCAGTATAATAAAGCTCAAAATTAGATTTTATAAAAAAACTGGCAGACCAAAGGGCTACTTTAGATTCTTGGGATTAGTGCTGTGAAAGTTGATAATTGCTCAATGCCCAAACGTTTACCCTGGTTGTCACCATTCAATTTTTTAAGGAGTTTTATAGGAAAAAATGAGTAAAAAGAATTCTCAGTGCAAAAGGAGTAAAAAGTATTGCCATTTTTATTAGACTTGTAGTTTGTTTTTTGGTTTTTTTTTGTTTGTTTGTTTTGTTTTTTTGTTTTTCAGTTTACTTGTTTTTGTTTTTCCCTGGTGTTACATGACTACAGTAGAATTAAAGAAACATAGGTAACTTATGTGTGATATGAAGCATATGTTGTAGAAACAGTCATGTCATCTTCTTCCTTTCTCTGTTTACCTTTCTCTATATCCTTTTATTTCTTACTGTAGTTATTAGTATTAGCATCATTATTTTAGCATTATTATAATTGAAATGAAAATAACTAGACAAAAGAGAAGCAATGATCTTCTCTGGTCTCTATTGCACCTGTCATCAGTGTCATATACTACAAAACACATCTTCTACAATAGCAGGGCCCCAAATATTCTGCCAAGGGTGCCCTTTCCACACCATGAGGAGAACTGGAGCTCTACAGTGATACCAATTTGCCTAAAGTAGTGAATTTTGCTGCATTCTAAAAACCTTGGAACAAGTTGACATCTCAAATATATAAAAAATATGTGAAGATTAAACTCATTTTAATACATTTATTAAACTGTTTGTGTTCAATGAGCAAATAAAAAAATGCTGCAGATGGTTTGAAAAGCACTGCTTAGAACCTCAAAGTCAAGTTTTGTCCTCTATGTTTAAGGTTTTCACAGCTTTTAATTCTGCTCTTCTTAGGAGGGATGAGCACTGTCAGAAGGGGGAGATTTATATATTCTCCAGTGCATAGAGGAGAACTGGAGTTAAAATTATTTCTTATTTAACTGATCTCTTTTCATTGGAATGTGAATTGTAGGGCAGAATAAACTTGTTTTCTGAAAGTAGAGGGCTTCTTAGTTTGGTGATTGAAAGTGAACCATCATTACTGCAATAGGTAATGGATTATAGGCAAGTGGTAACAACCACATGTAAAGGAAGAGGGAATGCATGTTTTATAGTTTTTAAATTTCAAATGTTTTATAGTTTTTAAATTTCAAATTTTAAAATATTTATAAATATTGTTACAAAAATACCTTATTCAGAATTGATGAAGTGATCAGAGTGACATAGACAATTTCCATATAAGGAGCACTGACAGAATATAAGCATTCTCAAATTGGGTTTGAATAGCTTTTGCTCAAATCTTATAGCAGGGTTTATGACTGAAATACACATTATATATTTACTAACACTATGGTTACTCTCAAGAATACAAATATTATTTATTAAGAATAAAATATTTCAAATGTTTTCTTAAAAAATTATGATACTCAATGTCATCTACCTTTAGTTTTTTGTAGGACTCAGTGTAAAATATCTATATATAATCTATAAACTATATTTATGAATAGTAGTTAAAGGTAAGCTTTGCACTTACATAGTTAGTTTATATACTCAATACATACACATAAATGCACACACATTTTAGGTACATACATGCCAGATTTTTACTTTTATGCCAGAAGGAATAAAAGAAGTCAAAGAAAAATGGCTATCATGTGTTCCAAAAACATTCCTTTAATACTTTTTGTTCTTTCATTTTCCCACATTAGAGAGGATAAGTTTTTTTCTTAGAAGCACTTTTCCTAAAGAAAAGAATTCAAATCAATAGATATTTAATTTCTCATGGGAAATGCTCTTAAAACTACAGGGTCAGCTCTGGGGATTAGGTTAGTCAAATTTAGAAGAATATAAATTCCTAGAATCAAAGTCAAACAAGAATCCTATCAATAGAATTGTTCATTAGGTATAAATTAGAAAGTAGAACAAGACACTCAGAAGTGAAACTAGAAATAAATTTTTAAAAGCAAAATTTGTGCTTAATAAAGAACAACTTTAAAGGAACATTCATTTCTTTAATTCTCAGCAAGTGTGACTCATTTTCATTTGCTTTAGGCAGATGCCTTATAGGTTACAAATGATCTTACTCCTCAGACAGTTTTCAAAGTTATGTGAGCCCCATTAAACTCTCTTTTCCCAGTCCATAAAGTAAAAGAATAAAAAAATAATAAAGACTTAACATTGGTAAACAAAGCTATGTTTAATTTTGAGCTTTAAAAAAAAAATCAAAACTATTGGGTCAGATCCAAATGGTAGGAACATGCTGACTTTCTTGAATATTTTTTCTTCAGCAAGAAGCTTTTTGTATGTCTGCCATTAATATTCAAAAAACTCCTTAATGAACACTTTTAAGTCTCATTTTGCAAATCCTAGCCTGAGATTTATTTCCAGAGGGCAGATTATAATTAATAAGATTATAATTTAATACTGGGTCAATAAATCTCTGTAAACAAATATGAATATATCTTTACATTATCTAACTACTTATGTATCATCTACCTACATAGCTACTCATCCCTGTATATATCAGCATGAATATATGTTTATATGAAATAAATTTTCAAAGAAAACTTTAAAAATTATACAAATTTTCAAGGTAAAATATTATTATATGTTAATAGCTGAGTCTGATAATTACTGATATTAAAAATTCTTATGCCAGCAATGAATTTTCTGATCTTGTTTTGAACCTTATTTCTCTTAAGGTTTATTGTTTCATAATCCCTTCTTTTCAATTCTACTTGTTTTGCCAGGGCTTTAGCAGCTTATGACATCAAAATAAATAGCCCACACGAATGAATAAAACTGAAAAACTTTTGAGCCTATTTAAAAAAAAAAAGACAATGTTATAACATTGGAAAACGATTCAATACAATTTTCATGAAGAGAAATAATTTACCAACTTTGAAAATTACTTTGAATTACTTAAAATCTAACATAAATAAAAATCTTACTTATTTTTACTTATTTTCAGCAAATGACTTTAAATTACTATATACACATCCTCCTCAGTTCAAGGGCCCAGGAACACATATGTCATAGCTTCTGATCCTTTATATGTTTTAGTTTTGTTTTCTCACAGAATGAAACAGAGGTAGGAAATAACCTCTTGGTTATCCCTTAGCTCCACTTTAGAGTGTAAGCAGGGTGCTACTATTAAAGCAGAATAATCACTTGAAAAATAACAGCAGTTCTCTGTAATTTAAAAGCTCTTTGACATGGGTTATGTTGGGACAAATGTCAAATTTTCTTACCAGCAATTTAGGAGAGTCCAGAGTAGGAATCAGTTAACTCATTCTAGAACACAAGTTCAAGTATGGGAATGGAGTACGAATGCTCTGCTGAGGGTTATACGGTTCACAGAGTAAAAGAAAGGAAATAGATATGCAGTAAGAGAAAAGTGTGTAAATTTAAATTCATAGCATAATTCATTCTACAGTTGCAAAGAAGTAAAAAAATAATTTATATAGCCATGACACATCTACATGCTTTAAACACTGAATCAATCTAGATAGAAAAAAAATTTTGCCAGACCTGCTGTGATGTCCTTTTAATATGTAGATGGTCAATTTTTGTATGTTCATGTTAAAGTCTTCATGTTCAAGTTCATGTTCAAGTTTTGCTTAAAATAGAAAAAAAATAAAGAACAATGTGGGGGGGAGAAAAGCATCAATCTGATCAATGCTGAACAAAAACTGTAATGATTAGAAATTTCTATCAGAATAGTTTTCTATAAGAAGTTATTTATTTACATTCTAGTTTAAATCATAGTCCTTGTAATGATTCTTAGCCAAATATGTTCTTTTATTTTTGACCTCTTCTCACTGCTATTGTCAGAAGTTGCTGTAATCTCATGCAGATTAGATATCGATCTGTTGCTGATGTTCACTGAGCAGCCAAAGGGGAATCACATTACCAGCTACAAACTCCATCAATCATAGTCTTCTTAATAACCGCACTTAAACGATCTGTCTTGGCATTAACTTATATTGTATCTGTGGCTGACATCCAGGTTTCAAAAAAGAAAACAGTTCATTTTGAGGAATAGGTTTGAGGCCAGCATAGATGATTTCAATAAAAGGTCATAGACTTTGCTTAAAATAGGACCCATTGTTTTCATTACCTTAATTAAGTCTATGGAAGTAGACAAAAAAGATCCTTTTATTTGTTTATAAATACAGAGTAAAGTCTTTAGGGTACATACAAATGCATATAAGTGAAGCTTGAAAATATGCAGGGGACATCAAGATATTTATTTGGACTGAATACTGTTTTTTTTTGTTGTTGTTTGTTTTGTTTTGTTATTGGTTAGTTGGTTGGTTTTTAGGATAGAGGAATCTGTTAAGGAAAGGTGTTCTGTGATGAATATTGCTTATTAAATGTATTTCCTTTTATCCTCTTTCCTCCTCCCCCTATATGTACATATTTGAGAAGTTACTTCAAAGTAGAAACAAAATGGGATAATAAGCAATAGGCAAAAGATAAAAAATGAATAGCAATAATAAAAAAAAATCATTGTTACTGTTGGGAGACAAATTGTTTCAAGTCATATATATACCTCAGTCACAGGATCTCAGAAGACCTACACTGTTGGTAGCAGTGCTGAACAGGAAGTCAGACACAGTGGTAGCAAGCACAGAAAGGGTACTTCTTTTTCATTTTATATTTCCTATTGCTCCCTTATAGTCTAAGCCATTTTGGAAATAATCCCAAGAAGATAACTATTCTTCCTGACCCATTCCATCATATCCCAACATAGCTTTTATACTACATTTTTCCCCCCAGAATACTTGGACTAGATTGCAGTCCCTAGTCTCAAACTTCTTTGGAAGAATGAGTAAAATACACTCCTAGGTTCCCCTTCTTGCTAATTATAAGGTACTAGTGTGGTAAGCTTCTTGCTGATAATAAGGTCCTAGTGCAGTAAGTCAAAGACAAGGCATTTATTTGCAACACCAGGAATTGGGAATGAAGATATATAAACCATTGAATGTACAGTTAGTGTCAAGAATGGAATACTTCTTTTTAGATGTTAAAATGACTAGATTTATATACAAAGTTGTTAAGTCTTCATTAAGCTGCTGTAAGGGATGGAAAGAATTCCATTTTCTCTATGTAAAAATGTATGATTTAGCTTGCTGATTATAAGCTAAATAATAATTCATTATTTATGAATGTATGCATATGCTGGTGTAAGTATCTAGCTTAGTCAAACCACCCCTAAACAAAATACACACAAAATATTCATATGTATATTAGATAAGCACAGGTAGTCAAGAATAAATAAAAATCATGTATCCTGCAGGACACCATCTACAAAAAACTTTATTAAATTTCCTATATCAAATTAACAAGGGAAATGTTACAATCTACATAATGCAAACTAGGATATTGTCGACCAATAAATATTTAGTTGATACATATTTCCTAATCTTACTGACCCTATTTTGAATACCATAAAAGTATTGTTCTGGGGGAAAATTAAGACCTGTTTTATAATGCATACTTATTTGTTTAGAAATTATTTCTATGGGAGAAAAAAAAAAGAAAAGTTTCATGTATTCAAGAGGTTTACATTCAAATTTACAAATGCACAGATGTGGTTACATAAATGGATATATATATATATCAAATATTACTTATATAATAGGAAATATATTTCAAAGATTGTTATTCATTATCACCTTAGTTTACTTAAATGACTAATATTAAGTATTTGAAATATATAATGAATTATAACATAAAGACTTAAGAACATGTGCTTTTCCTCAGGCATTTTATGTCTACATAATTCATTATAGAAAAATCAGAAGAGCAAAACATAGCAAAGTATTTATAGATATTTACTATATTTAGGTACTTTATGCAGCAAGTTTATCATTGATACATGGATTCTAGCATATTCAGTCACAATATCTCCTCCATAAGAAGGAAAATGTGTATCTTAATGCACTTTTACTGTAACTGATTTATGTCTTTCCTAGTACATGGTATACATGTGTCTATTCATGAGTTTCTGTGGGTATGTTCTCTCTCCTTCTACATCTAACATTATTAGAAGGCAGTGTCATGCATAAAGCCCAAATCTCCAAAGATTGACTATTATTGCCAACACTATTTCCCACATCAAAAATCCCTCCTGTCACTCTTTGTTCAAATCTTACTAATCCTTCAAAGACATTAGAAATTCTATTCTATACAATGAACCTTTCCTCAAGGAATCGCTACTGAGCACTAACCTCCATTTAGTGGAAGCAATTCTCATTATTAGTTGCACTGCTTTGATTATATTGAAAGTTTTATTTTTATGTTCTTGAATGTGGACTTAAAATATTATTTTTAGAGACACAATATTGAACATTTTCCTTAATAAGTCTGATTTTTTTTTTTTTTTTGCTATATAGTATTTACTTGATATATGGCCATTTTTTTACCATTCCTAATTCAACGCCTTGCCATTAGTAAATGAAAATGAGTGAAGAGAAGTGGGTGGAGTGTTGTAAACTTCACAGGCTAACGTTTAGTGAAACCTGGGATTTAAGAGCATACAAATCAGACTGGGAGTGTCTGAAGTTCATCTTTGTAGCTGTATGACCTCAAGTCAGTTATTTAACTTCTCTGCACTTTAATTTTCTTATCTCAAAAATCAGACAGTAATTATGGAATACAAATACATGAACTAAAACAGGTAAACACACACACAAATACTAGCAGGTATCATGACTCAATGTGTCTCCAAATTTTTGGAGACATGAGACATTGATTCTACAGGAAAGTAGTCTGTAATCAAATATATCAACTACAGTATCAAATAGCTTTACAGGGTACTCTGAAACCGGAGTGCTCTTCATAGATAGCTTATAGATGCATTGAGAAGTCAATTCTCCATTATCAGGAAGGAAATTTGGCCTTAAATTAAGCAACCCTTTCTCACCTGGAGCAGTGTGCTGGAGAAATAAGTCTATGGAATCTAGGGAAGGGGGCTA
This sequence comes from Uropsilus gracilis, assembly GCA_004024945.1. Classification (NCBI taxonomy): domain Eukaryota; kingdom Metazoa; phylum Chordata; class Mammalia; order Eulipotyphla; family Talpidae; genus Uropsilus; species Uropsilus gracilis. The sequence continues at coordinate 11,679 of PVHY01026829.1, forward strand.
GGTTGATAGGAGTATCATAAGTGTTCACTTCACTTCATATTGTTATTATTCTTACTGTTTAGATAAATAATGTCGCAAAAAGCTCTCTAAATGTGTTTTTTTTTTAATAATGATTTTAGAGGCACCTGTGAAAACAAGAGTTTCAATAGTGTTACTTTGTTTGCATACCCCTTCCACTAATACTAAATCCTCTGTATCTTATAGGAATGTTATAAAAATCACATTTTATTCTGCAATAGAGAGTATAATTACTTAGCAGGACCTTTGGCTTTAGGTATCAGTTAGATTCACTTTCCAGTAATTGTAAAATTTATAGTTTATAAATTTTCAAAAAATATTTTCAATAGTTTTCAATAAATAATTATATTTTAATAAATGGTTTCATGATTTCTATGACACTTGTCAGCAGTCACTGCACGCATTTTGACTTTTCCTGAAGTTCAAATATAATTAATAATTTTAATGAAAATGTGTTAGTTAATTATAAGGAAGAAATAATTAGGAATTCTCCGTTTAAAAATACTAACCATATACTTATTTTTTCCTTTTAAAAATTGAGATGAAACACCATAAAATAGTTCAAATTATAGGTAGATAAAATTTGTATAGGAATTTTATTTTATAATTTTTGTATAGGTTATATTTAAATGTGAACTACTTAAGTTATAATATTAGTATTCTATTTGACAATTGTTTTTCCTACCAGGAAAAAAAACAAAAAACAAACAATGATAGATAATAAAGATGGATATTAATGGAACCTACTGAAAATCAGCTAGGCTCCATCTTGTCTTTGACCACCAAGGTGAGACTTCTGGATAAAGAGGTGAAGCAGCCTGACTCCATAATTCTCCATATACTCCTTTTGACAACTTTTGAATAAATATATTTATTGCTGATCTGACAATCATGGAAAACCCCAGACTGAAAATTCTTTCACAAATATACAAAGTCACTTGAGTACCCATCCAAAAAGTCTCATTACAAATGACCCAAACTCACCTGTACTCTAAAGACACCCCATTTTTTGCCTTTGGCAGAGCACAACTTGGCAGTGCCCATAGAAATCAGTCATGAGTCACATAATCAAAAACACTTCCTGATTAAATTGTAAGTACATATAGTTTATTTTATTGTTTCTGACTCACAACTTATTCACACATACATATTCATACATACAAATATTTGCATACAAACCTAGACAAAATGAGAAATCATCATTTAAATAAAAAGGGGACAATGAAAACATTTCATTTCATTCATTATTTCTAGACATTTTTATTGTTATAGTTAAATCAGTAGGTGAGGTTAATTCCTTATGTAGAAATAGAAATAATTACAAAGAAGACTAAAGACATTTTCTGAATAACAACCTAATAACCTTTCCCTAAAAAAGTTAGATTGAAAGATTTACATAGTTGGGTCTCATATAGAATTGTTGCCCTGAATGTTCTCAGAGAAGGTAAGAGAAACAAGTAACTTAAACAAAATCTCATCTCTGTTACTCTTCAGTTTATCACCTGTAAACATTATCTCTGTTTGGACATTTTTTCTTTATCTGAAAAATGAGAACAATAATCAATTTATCAGTTTCATAGGGTTTATACGAGGCTTATGTCTATAAAGAACTCAGCAAGCACATTTTCTCTTCTAGAAATTGTATCTTGCACAGGATTGGTTGCTTCCATTTTGTGCATGTTGACATAAAACTTTAAAACAACTTTACATCATAGAGCCATGTGCTTTCTTTTTTGTTAGAAATGACAGTGACAATTATGTTGCATAAACATGTTGCAGTCAAATTTATGCAGAGATGAAAGGATAAAAGTTTTGTGTGATATGAATCAAGCTGTTTCTTTTATTTTAGTTTTATTGTTTAAACATTACACAAGTTGGAAATACTTTAATGTATCAATAAAATCCACTGGATCATAAATAAAAATGTAAATATCTGAGTTACAGTCATAGATGTTATTGTCAAATGTACAATTACAGAAGTAAAGACAAATCTTTTGTCACCTTTTGAAGTAGGAGGAAAGTATGTATTTGTGTTGCTTAAATGAAAATGCATTTTCTGGAGAAAGAGCAATAGTATAATGGACAATTTAATCCAGCTTTATTACTGATGTGTAAGTAATGTCTCATATCTCATGCATCCATCATATCAAAAAAAATTCTATAAACTCAAAACTGTTGTATTCTATCGAGTAGAATACATTGTTCCACTTTATTTTTTCTTTTTATTTGCATACAGACACAATAGTCCCTTTCTTATTCAACATACTGATTTGGTATAATGAAGTAGCCCAGCCATCATTATTTACATTTTATATTCCAAACATCTTTTTATCATACTAAAGAAATCACCAGGTATTGTTTGAATTCACTTTTGCCTCTTTCCTTTGCTGGTGAACATATTAAGTAACATTTTCTACAACCATTGTGCAGCAGGAAGCTTAATGGAGATGCTGTTTCCATAACAACAAATAGGATTTGAGCACAAACACAATGCTCAGTAGTTACTGTACCTCACAGCAGGTAAAAGCAGTTATTCAAAATTACAGGCAGCATGACATTGAAGAAAAATAAATTAAAGCAAGGGGCACTAACAGCTCTATTCTATATTTAGGAAATGTTTAACTCATAAAGGTTTGAAGGGGCAGTTCTGGGCTTCCACTATGTGCTGTGTTTCCTTTCAGATTACCTCCTAAATGGTACAGTAGTTCTGGACATTAATTTGTCTAATATTCAGGGTATTTTTTAAGTCAAAGAGGCACCAAAAATGTTAAGTAAACTATTTTTTAAATTGACTAAAATTATATTGGATAATGACATACAAAGTTTCTAATTCTTATAACTAAATACATTTACCTAGTTCCAAAACTACCCTTTATATTTTCATAGATATATATTTTAATTAATAATTATTAAATTGAAACATTTGTTAAAATAATTTCCAAGATGTTTTATATATATATAAAAGCACAATCTGTCCTAAAAGACTATATGCTTTCAAATATTATTCCAAAAGACTACCTACCTTATGATGCCATATTCTCTCTCCTATAGCTATTCATTGTTTTATCAGCTGTGTACACCTGGATTTAGAGATGTATTTACTTTGGTAAAATAATAGGATTAATATATTACATTTAATGGAATATTTAAATGAATATTGATATAACTTAAAGGCACAACATAATAAGATAACCGAAACAGATAGTTTTTTTGCAATCTCATGTTCATAAAATGTATAGGAAAGAACTTTGTGTTCCAAGTTAAAGCACAGTTCCATTAAGTAATTTATTTTTTTTTAATTCCTGAGGAGTGTTGATTCAGTCTCATGACTAATTTAATCAAATACATTGCTTCTTAATATATGCTTTTTCTTTTATAGGCAGCTGTAATTGGAAGTTTTTTCCTACTAAGGATGTTAAAAAGAAAGAATGAAAACCCCTAAAAACTTCCTATTGAAAGCTTCTGTTCATTAAAGATGGATATTTTAATGCATGCTTTGTTTCCAGTTTTTGTTTTTGTTTTCATTATGGGAATTTAGGAAGCAACCATATTCCACAGACCATAGGAAATTTGTGAATCAATCTACACATTGTCCATTTCAAAATCGCCTTTTTTCTTAATTTCCACAATATTAATTTTTAAACCTCTATCATGGAAAACAATTTGATTTGTATTAAATTTTGAAGTGTGGTATTTGCTCTTTCTTTCTCACTGATTTCCTTTAAAGGATGAAGTGGTATTTATTCATCTTTGTTTCTCAAAATCACTCATCATGCATTTTTTTTTTACAGAAAGCATTCAATTACTCACTAGTTTTTAATGCAATGGATAGGAAATGATGAAGAGTAATGATTAGAAGTCAAGATGAACAGATAAATCCCATGGTGTTAAACTGAATTTGAAAACAGTCCCTGTGATTTTTATTCCCTTGTCCCCATGCCTTGGTGTAATCTCTTTACTTTGAATGCAGGCAGAATCTGAAACTATTCTGACCAAGAGACTACGGCCATGTTAAATGGATTTTGTGGATATAATGAAATTTGTTAATATATTGAATGTGTATTAATCAAAGGAAGATTATCTTCGATCAGACTGCTTTAATATAGGAGTCCTTTAAAAGAGTATCCGGATATCTGAAGGAAGAGGATCAAAAAAAGAGATGTTCTGCTGACCTTGATGAAGAAAACAACTATGATGTGATAGAATCTTGGAGAAACCCCCTAGCAGAACACTGAGCTTCTCAGTCTCATAGCCCCAAGGACCTGAAATCTTCATAAACTGTAGAAGCATCAATGAGGATTCCCCATCTCAGAACAAGCCATACCTTGATTACAGCCTGTGAGACCATCTAAAACAGCAGAGGGTCAAGCCAGACTCATAATCAATGGAAACATTGGCAACAAATGTCTGTGTTGTTTTAAATGCAAGTTAAATTATTATCAAGAAAAATATAATACAACCACGAGGGAGTCCTGATCATGCTGTGCAACAATCCTAGTCACACAGTCAGAATTGTATGCAGTGAAGTAGAGGCATATTAGTTTGAGTCTAGTGTAGCTTTCTATCTGATTCTGCTCTTAGGTAGTTGGTAGTGAAATTGGGTCAAAAGTCGCGAGGAAAAGAAAAAGTCCTTAAAGCCACAACTGGCCAGTCATCTTACCCCAGTCAACATTCTCAACCCACAGGTCACAAAGACACATGTCCATGATGGTGCCCCTTTGCCCATACAAACCCAAGGCAGGCACTCTACAAAATTCCAGTCTTTCTCCATCATCTTCTCTTAGCTTCTTCTCTCTCCAGTGTTCTGCGCTGCTCTGCTTTTACAAGGCTCTTCAAACTTTTTCTACAATTGGTGATGCACAAATCAGCTTTCCAAATCCCTGGCCATCTCCATGTACCAGCTTTCCGTGTCACCTGGCAGCGGGGTCACACTCTCCACATCTACCACTTTTCTACCAGCGACCATGGCTTCTTGCTACCACCTGCTCACTCTTTCCAGGGGCCTTCTGCCCAGCCTGGTCATTCGGGCTACTCTTATCCACTTGCCATTCTCATCTCTCCTCTCCTGAAAAGTTTGTGCCTCTCTAGTCTCTGCTCCTTTCCTTTTAATCTACCTCTCCCCGTCCCACTCTCCCCCTCCCCCTCCTTCTCCCCTCCCTCTCTCCCTCTCC
>PVHY01026830.1:0-16873 GCA_004024945.1 Uropsilus gracilis
AGGTAACAAGTGATATGGTGGTGGGAGAACTATGAGGACAACTCCCCCTGAGGAGAGAATTACTGCACAAAAAAGAACAATGATGCAAGAAAATAAGGTTTTCTTTCATATTTAAAGACCTCGCTTCTTTCCCCATACAAGGACACAATTGAATAAAAAAGGTTGAGCAATGAGTAAACATTTTCCCACAATTTTTATAAACTCTTTCCTAAATTTATGATTCCTCTCATGTCTGAAATAATCTCCCAAATTAGCTTAACACAGTGTGTGAGGAAAATTGTTATATGTCACTTTCATTCTGCCAAGTACCTAAAAGAAAGCTTCTTGGTCACAGTATTTCCTTTCACTCTCCTACCATGTGGCTTTGCTCATGCAGACAAGGACAATGCTCTGGAGCTAGTGGAGCAGTAGCAAGAAAAGTTCAGAGTCCTGAAGAATTTTAAGGAGAAGAGCTTCTCAGAGTCTCTGACTTGCCTTTCAGTGCAGCATCCACATGATAAATACATTTTCTATCTTACTTAAGTCATTACTGTTCTTTGTGGTAGTAATCATATAAACAATTTAACACAGGAAAGACAAAAAGGGGTTGATAGCTGAGGAAGGAATGAATACATACCTACCTCTCCTTCCAACAGTTTCTTGGATGATTTTATTACTTTTGTTCTTGGCCCCTACCCAGCACATTCTCCACATTATGAGTAGATAGCAATCATACTAAGATAGAACGTAGTATAAGTTATATTGCCTTATATTTTAAAACTACAGCCTAGAATAGTACTGTCCAAAATGGTGGCCACTGGCCATATGGAGCTAATTCAAAAGGAGTAAAAATTCAATAAAACAAAAGACACTTCAGGTATTCAGTAGCCACATAAGGTTAGTGATGGCCATGCCAGACAATTTAGATATAGGACATTCCCATCATGACTAAAAGTTCTAGTGGATGGCACTGGGTGAGTGCAGGTTTAACCTATCCCATATGATCTATATTTTTTCTCTCCCCAGACTTAACCTGCAACTGTATATATTTTAGCCAAGGTTGCCAAGCTAGTTCTCAGTGCTACATTTGTTTACAATTCTGCTATCTAGGCATTCTTTCTCCTCTACCTGGGGGGCGGGGTTGGGGGAGAAGGGGGAAATCTTTTTTTTTTAAGCACACAACCCCTCAAAGCCCAAAAGACATTGAAAGAGGTTCAATAATTAATTCTGAACACAACTACTATCCATCCCTGTAAACAGCAAATCCAGGAAATTCATTTAAAAAATCACTCTGGTAAGAAAATTTTTTTTAAGTGGACAAAGGACTCAAATATGCATTTCTCCATTGAAGTTATACAATAAGCACATGAAAAGATGCTCAACGTTACTAATTACCTCACACATGGAAATCAAATCCACAAAAGGTACCACGGCACACCGCACACTGCTATCACAAAAGCTGAAATTCAAACTCTGCATTGTGGTGGGGAATGTAAAATGCTACAGCTGTTAGGGAAAAGTTCCTCAAAAATATAAAAGTACAATTATGTGACTGCAGTTTCAACAAGTGTATGAAAGAATATTAGGAAGGAAATCCTGATACATACTCAACATGGATGAAACTCTAGGGCTAATATATTTTCAGCCATATTCCCACATATCCCTGATCCTTTTTAAAATATGTATATATTGACTTATTATATGTATAAGGCTTTGTTATACATCATATGTATTAATTCCACTGGTAGCATGTCTTTTTTCAATGTGGCCTTGATAAAACTTAAAATTACCGACGAGGCTCATGTCTCCGGCATTCCATTTTTTCAATACCGACCTCTTCACGAATTTGTGCATATTCCTGCACAGAGTTCCACTAATCTATTCTGTATCATTCCAATTTGAGCGTATGTCTGATTCTTCATACTGTGGTCTTGCTTTTCTAAGGCCAAGTATGAATGAAATACTTGAAATACATTTCATTTCATAAATGAAATGTATGAGACGATGTATGCAAAGATATTATAGCTCGTATACACAGGCTAGCGGCAGATGGGAGCTGGGAAAGGTGGCAACTGATTGATAGAAAAGCACATCTCAGGAGGAGGGTTACGGGCACGAGCATCGCCTCTGTTGGCGCTGGTCTTGTGCAGCACCCAAGAAGACGCAGTGCTAGCCTCGGCTCCCGCACCCAGTTCCGGAATCTCCATTCAACCCAGTGACCACGGCACCGACTAGCGGAGGCCACATGATCATGATCCTGAGCGACCAACAACCGTTTTTCAGCACCTGTAACCCTAGGACCTTAACTCTAGCCTGCCAAAAAGCCAGCGACCGCTCAGCGTTCATCGACCGGGCAGCTCCGAAACGATCTAATCCGGGGAGCTGGGTCCAGGCTGGCCGGCGACTCCAGCAGGTGTGCCTCCATCCTCTCCAAGTACCTGCCGCTTCCGCGAGAGCGCAGGATTCCGAGTGGTGTAAGAGCCGCCAGGAAAACTAGACTGCGCACGCGCGGGCCTCCGGGGTCGCCTAGGGGACGGGCTGGTTTGGCTGCCGCCCACCCCCACCCCCACCCACCGCCCCCCGGGGCTTTTTCGGGGTCGCTCTAGAAAGCTGGGAGGGTTCTGCAACTCTGTGGTCAGTTCTAGCCCTTTAAAGCTCTTGGGCGCCTCTCGCTCTCCGGCGCCCTGTCTTCTACACGGCCGGGGAAACCTGTAGGTGCGACAGAGGTCTTTTGGGAATTTTTCAAAAACGTCGATACAAAAATAGAACTGTAAAATGAATTCTAGGTACCTATAAACACCTTCAATAATCCTCGAGTCATGGCGAGCTTTCATCTACAACCAAAGCTCATTCTCACAATGAATCTGGACACACAGCATCCATACATTGAACATGGCCGGTAATGGGGTGAGGGGAAGGGGGTGAGGGGAGTGGGGTGCTTCCCGAGGGCACATGGGTTCTTAGGGAGCTGTCCACTAGCTTTGCAATACAGACAGTATTTTAAAACACTATATTTTGACAAACTCAAAAATCAGAATAGATGTTTCCTAATCGGTGTGCTAATTACATGAATGTGTGCAAATAATTTTGTGAAAATTCGGGCCATACACTTTTAATTTTTATGTTTTTCTATCTAATAGAAGCGGGAAGTGGCCTTGAGACATTCTTTTGTCCTCTAGTATTCTGATAAGGGTTGAGCTCTTTTCCAGGCCCCTCCAGGATTATAAACCACCTACCGACTGCCTAAAATTGACTCCTCAGCAAGAGTACCCTACCAAGTTGTGTTGCAGGTATATGGTCCTTTCTATTTTGGTGTCATCCTTTTTTTGGTGGTGGAACAGACCCAGGGAATTGACACACCTTTGGTTCCTTTTCCTGTCAGTATAAGAGCAGTGGTTAACCCCTTATCTTTTTTTTTATTTTGAACTATACAGTTTATTTCAGGTTTAGAACGTATAAATAAAAGAAAATTAGGATACAACAAAATATCACTATGACAAATATTACAAGTTTTAAAATTTTAAGAAAACATGAAATTTGGATACAATTATAGAAGTAACAAATGGGGATGTTCTCCAATATCCTAGTTAGGAGATTTTTTAAAAATAATTTTTGGAATTTCTTTGTGGGAAGAACGCAAGTTACATAGATAGGTATACATATTACAATACCATAATTATGAAATTATAGCCATGCAAAATAATATATTCTTTACTGATGTGTGATTTAAGAGTTTCAAATACCACTGGAATGGCAAACATCAAATCCAGTGTATGAATTATTATTTCTGGGAATGTATAATGGGGAATAGGATAGAAGAGATATTCACAGAGAATGTTAACTATCTCTGTGATGGTTGTTTTTTTAATTTAATTTAAATTTAATTAAAATTTGCATATATGTGTATTTAAATTTATATTACATTATTGCATTATTGTGTACCCCCAGGGCTTTCCCACTTCACTAACACCTGTTAACCATCCTGAGCTTTTGTGCTCTTCTCCTCCCCTGCCTTTTTCCCCCTCCTCCTCTCTTGTTCCATTGTTAAGTGCCATTGGTTGTTTTTATTTTTTCTTATTTATTTGTTTGTTTTTCCCTATATCCATCATATAAGTGAGACCACCCTGTGTTTCTTTTTCTTTTTGCTTATTTCTGCTAATATGAGTCATTCTATCATTCTAGTTCCATCCATGTTGCTGCAAATGACATGTGTTTGTTCTCCTTGACTGATGAGTAGTATTCCATTGTGTATATGTACCACATTTTTTAAAGCCAATGGTCGGTTTTGGGGCATTTGGTTTGTTTCCAAATCTTGGCAATTGTAAACACAGCTGCAATAAACTACCCCTTATCCTTGATTTTGCTTCCTGAGGTTTCAGTTATCCTTATTTAGCAGTGATTGAACATATACTTACAGGATATTTTTGGGCTTTTGGCCTCAACCACTATCTTCTAAAAGTTACTGAAATTACCAAAACAAAGGGAGACAGGAGAGGCACTGGCTCTATGTTCTCTGGGCCTTTTAGAAAACATGCAGTTGTCCCTTTGACCATAGAGATGGGAATCTACACGAGAGGTGATAGAGTAGACACCAGGGTGATCAAAGGAGCACCCTCATGGGTAACCATAGCAACCTGGAAGCTTCCTTAACAGTACGCAGTTGACGTTGTGGTAAACAGATAAGGGCGAGATTATTGCCAAGAGAATTCGTATTTACACTGAGCATATTAAGCCCTCAAGAGCCAAGATCGATTCCTGACCCATGTGAAAGAAAATGATCAGGAAAAAATCAGCTTCTTCCCTGGGTTGAAAAAGCATGTAGTCCCTAAAATAGTTAAAAAATTTCCGCCTCCAGCCTTCTACCTCCTGGCTGGTAAAATCAAATCTTTTCTATTTAATCTCTGATTTTGACAGATTACCAGCTTGAGAGGGCATTTGAAACATTTAAAATATACCCCCCCAAATGCAAATGTAAAGCACTGAGTAAATAATTATGCTATCTTTTTAATGAAAAAGAAGAAAAATGAAATCAGTATAAATATTTATTAGTGTATGTGTTGGAAACTGAATAGACAGGTGTATGCCCCTACGCAGGAATGCTGGAACGCTGTGGTACTGAGTTGGTGCCTGCTGAATGCAGCCAGCCCTCAGGCTCACCGAAACAGCACTTGTGTTGAATTGGCCTTGCATTCTCCTGATAAAGACTGTATTTTAAAATTGGCTTATTTTGAGAAACTATCCTAAGAGCTCCAAGAGCGTCCTTTCTCATGACTCACCCGTAGCAGCTGTTTGTCCTTGAAATCAATGAGCACACTTTAGTGTAACTAGACCATCGTGCAACGATAAACTTCTAACACACAATGTATTGACAAGTGTCTTAATAAAAAGTTGTAGTAAGCAGTTGAGAGCAGACCAGATCCAAGAATCTCTCTCCCTGGCCTGTCCCACTTTCCTTTCGTCTCCTTTTTGCGCTCTTGATTATTGCTCACGTCAATAAACTTTGGTGCTTGACCCGGCTGACTTTGTGGCATACATACATAAAGAAAAGCAGGATAAACTCAAAGCTAAGAACATTTAAGCAATGGAAGGTGGTGATGGGGATAGGATAAGGATGGAAGGCAAGCTTTTCAATGTATCTTCATTTCTTTTTTTCTTTCTTTCTTTTCTTTTTTTTTTTTTTTGTAGCTTCATTTCTTAAGGGACGTATTTATTTCTTATTTTTAATCAGATCTTCTCAGACTGAACTTGGAAGGGCAGCGTGTAGAATGGATGGTTTTACAGTAAGACATTCCCTCCAAGAAGGCTTCTTCAACCTCTGTTGGAGAGGTTCCTCCTGTTCCCTTTTGAAATGGAAAAGTGGGGGCGGCCAACCTGGGCCTCCGTGGGCTTAAAACGAGTTTTCGGACATACTGAGCAAGTAAATGTCTAAGCTACTTCCGCAAAATGTGCTCTTGCGCTTGGCCCGTACGGGGATCGAACCCGCGACCTTGGCGTTATTAGCACCACGCTCTAACCAACTGAGCTAACCGGCCAAAACTTGCGAGGACTTCTTCCAAATTGTAAATGTTGCGTAAACAGCGTTGCCTTTACATTTGGCGACCTAGTAAAAGGAGAGAAGAGAAATTCCATTATCCCTCAGGAAAACTGTCTTTCTCAAATCATCAATTTGACCCAGAAAAATTCAAGCCGCGAGCGGGCCTTTCTGGGACGTCGGCCGGCAGATCATCGAAATGACCGCGGAGTCACCCCAGGGCTCGCCCCAGCACTCTGCATAGATTCCTCTCTAGGCCTGGAGACCATTCCAGTGGATCAGCTCTTCCAGGGGCCCGCACCCCCTCTCCCACTGGCTACGCGGTGGCCACGCGGTGGCTACGCGGTGGCTACGCCGTTTTGGGGTCCCGGGATCTGCTGCTGCTCGACCTGGACCTCGGGCTCCTAGAGCGGGACGGTCCCTCGTTGGTGCTGCAGGCCCGCCCTCGGACACTTGGTGGCGCCCGAGAGCGCGGCTGGGAAGGACAGAGTGGGTGGCCCCACTAAAGCCACTGCCCCACAGATTCCCAAATAACCCAGACCCATGTCTAGGAAAGACGAGCGCAGGACAAGTCCCAAGTAAGAGTCTTTCCCTGGATGGGGAGGAAACGCAGAGCCCTGAGGTCTGGGTCGCTCAACGAGAGGAAGGAGATTGTTTCTGCTTTGTGCGCTTTTTCCAACCTTGGTCACATTCACCTGCTGGTAAATGTCACCTCAAGGAGGGGCCAGCCAAGCCCTTTATTCCCGAGACACTTTCTGCTTGGTTCTGTTTCTCTCCACCTCCAGCCACGATTATTTCTAAATTAAACGTATAGATATAGTCGGGGTTAATTGACCTGTGTACATTTTAAACAGCAAGCAAAAACCTGTATGCTCTCTCCCACTATTTATTAGTATATGTATACATATGTAGTCTTTTAAAAATATCTGCTATTACTACATAGTGTTTAATTCCTATAGTCATACTTTTTTCTAGAGATGAGGATTAAATCCTTTAACTAGCTAAAATTGCCATTTATATTTCAATTTTTTTTGCTTCTAATATAAATGTCAATTATTCTCCTGGTCCTTGTGCTTTTAAAAAAAGTCAACTACTAGGTGTCTAGTGTTCTGTGGGATAAGTTGGAACATTGGGCTGTTTGAGCGTTTCAAAATATTATTGTGATCATTATTCTTCTTTTACTAGGGAACTTGTTATAATAAATGATTTCTAAATACTTGAGCACATTCAGACTTATTTTGACCTCTGGAGATCCAAGCAGGCTCTTGCTTATTGTCATGACTGATTCCTAGGAAAGAGACACTAAGATGGAAACTGGGGTGGAGGAGAGGTGATGGATTAGAGATGCTCTTAGAATCAACAGCTATGAGAAGCTAAGAGAAGCAGGACTGGGAAGAGGAATGATTAGTTGTAACAGCCAATTCCGCAGGGATAACTGAACCTAAAATGGTCCTTCAAAGATGTCCTGATGGAGGAGAAGAAGAGGAGGCCAGGCTTTGCATTCCTTCCTCAGGCAGTCTCAGATTGGAACTGCTTCCCAGGACCGCTGTTGTTTTGAACTGTGTGTCTCCTGCTGAGAACAGTCCTCACAGACTGGCACCATCAAATCACATTCCTGAAGTTGAGGAATGAGGGCCTCCATCCTGGAGGGTGATCTGACACTTTGCAACCCTTGTCCTCATCATTCATTCAGCTGCTATGTGTCAGACATGGGCTAATCTTTGACCAGTAACCAACCCCTCCTTTACACTAATAGAAGAGAATAGATGTGGTCAAAATAAAATTATGGTTAATGGAAAATCAAGGTGTTTTTCCTTTTGCGGTTCAACAAAGATTTCTGTCCTGCTACCAGAGAGTTTAAATTACCCTAGCGGTGTCTACATGGGGACATTTTTCCAAGAGGACATGGTCATGTCAACCCAGCCCTTATAGTCGTCTACCCATTCAAAAGAACATCCTCTTTTTTGACTTTGAATGAATGTGATTTGTATTATTTTAGTTTAGTTTAGTTTTGGCATGGTCTAACAAATTACTAGAATCAGTAAATCGAAAACTGTGGAATGTACCCAAATATTATATGATGGAAGATTGTTATAAGCTTGGCTCCGTGGCTTAGCTGGTTAAAGCGCCTGTCTAGTAAACAGGAGATCCTGGGTTCGAATCCCAGCGGGGCCTAAGTCTGTGCTTTTCAAAATTTCTTCATAGTGTAAGACAGTTTTCTCTAGGTGAGTAAGAATTCTGTTATCACCATGTCATCACACTTGAAAGGAGGTACTTGCCCAAAATGAACAGATGTCATTAAAAAACACAATACCTTTGTCAAGGACTCATATTTGTCATATTTGTCCTGAGAGCGATACTCACCTCTAAGTGAGGTTTGCCCTTTTGTTGCCTTTTGTTAGAAATCAAGTGATCTGAAGATGAAGACGCCCTTTCAGATAACCTGAGAAAGATGTTTTTCAAACTTAGCACACTTGAAACAGAGTTGAGACACGCATAAGGCTGTTTTGTTTTGCCCCCGTCTTTTTTTTTTTTTTTTTTTACAAAAGAACACTGGCTAATAACATTTCTAAGATCAAAGTTATATATACAAGTATTTATTAATTATCTTTGAGGAACAACAATTAGTGCATTGAAGGTTGTGATCGGTGGTCGGTGGTGAATTTAAATCCTCTCTATTTGGATATTCTCTGCTTACCGCATTTTATAGTGCCATTTCCCTTTGCACTTTTAATCCTATTCTAAAGTAAGTGGCGGGGGATGATAACAGAAAGCGGGGCAAAAAGAGTTAAAAATTGAACACGAACTCTTAAGTTGAGTACTGGATTAACTGCTCCTACTTTTTAAGTGATTCTGGTCTGTAGGACATCTCTTAGAGGAGAATATGATGTGACAGTAAAAGAATACGTTTCTAACAAGAGCCTGGACGCAAATGGAAAAAAAAAAAATTTTTGAGATTTGAGAATCTGAAAGAGACATCAAATCACGAAAATAAGGTGTTTGCTTTTGTTTTTTCAAAGGCATATTTTTCTAAGGCATATACGTCAGCCTTTGCAAATACCCACTCTCTCATCCTCAGTAATGTGCGCGGAATTCCACAAGCAAGGAACTGTATCCTAAATAGCGCCACGCTAACATTGCGAATAAAACTGTATCAGAAGAACGAGATTTTAAAGAATCCCTTGAAATCGAATGGCATCTAATCAACGATAGGCGCTTTTACCCGTCGCACCACACGGTAAGTGGTTGTTTATAAAATATTTTGAGACAAATTCTGGACAGTCACAATCACAGCTTCCAATTTGGGATCTGTTCTAAACAGGTCACTCTGAACTTCCTAGTAGATGTCTTTGACGGCTTCATTTCTGCTACTCGTGTTGATTTTAATACAAGGGAATTTTCCTGTAAGCCCCGAGGCTTCAAGAAACGTCAGCTTTTACTCGCGCCCTGCCTCTAACCAGTTTCCGTAGTGTAGTGGTTATCACGTTCGCCTAACACGCGAAAGGTCCCCGGTTCGAAACCGGGCGGAAACAAAGCTTGGTTTTTCTCCTTTGCTTTCTGCGTCTGCTACACTTTAGGCAGGAATCCTCAGCAAGTCCACGCACCTTGGCGCCCCTTTAGAAGCCCACGTGTGGTGGCCACCGAGGGCAGACCCTGCAGGTGTGGTGCTGGTATGTTGCCCCGGGCTCCAGAGAGGGGTGTCGTGTCGTGCTGGCTTTCGCGAAGTATTTTCTTAATCGAGAGAAAGCGACTTGGAAATGGAGCCGCTCCGCTCCCGAGTGCGCATAGAACTGCAGCCGTCCTCTGATGGTGCCTAGCCAGAGCTCCAGAACTCATCCAGGCCGTGCCGCAGGGGAGCGGCACGTGAGACAAGATCCCTACCCTCCAAGCTAACTCCCCAACTTCTGCATTGGGTGCAGCAGACTCAGCTCCTTTTCCCTGCCCGCCCGCCCCGCTCGGTTCCCACCACTCCCAGGAAGATCCTCTGCACGAGTTTCTGGCTTGATTGCAGACTGCTCAACGCCATTGCGTTCTGCGCGCCCCCGCCTTGGAGCGCAGGGGAGCTGAGCCGGACCCCGGGTCCGACTCCAACCCCGCACCCCACTTCAAGCCCACGGAGACTCTGGACGCTCACTGCTGTCGGGAACCTCCAGGTGAGTGAAATCAATTTGATTCACCAGTCAGCAGCCAGCTCCGCTCCTTTTGGGGTATGTCCAGAACCCCAAAAGGGGTTCTTAGGGTGGGTGCTATTGGAGCGATTTCTCGGAAATAAAGAGTTTTGACCATTTCTCGGGATTTGTGTGTTTCATGACACGTTTTGTTAATAATCATGAATTCAGGGATGGATTTTCTTTTGCAGAGGACGCAACGCTGTGGCAAATTGGAACGCTTTGCTGAACCGCAGCCTGGACACTGTCTCACCTGGTCACCCAGGGTTGGCGCCCTAAAATCCGCGCCTTCACGAAGTGACCACACGGGGGCGACAGAGACGGAACTGTCAAAATTTCTGGACCTGATTAGCAGGCTGAGGAATCTGCTCATCAGCTACCCAGCTGAGTGCGTATTTACACATGCTTGGAGCGCCCACCATGCACACCTTCTTTCAAGTCTGCTGACCTCAAGAGAGTCCTGCTTTCAATCTTGTGTTCATGGACTGGCCTGCTTGGGGACTTAATCTTATCCTCTTTGCCCCTCCCAGGCACACTGCAGTGCTGAATTCCAATCAAATCTTCACTCTGACTCTATTTGGTAGTAGTGAAAGCAGGTAGTTTCACTCAATAACTAGAGAATTTGCCACACACAATTCTAGCGCTCCACGGTCTCTTATTATTGAAACAGGGCGATATTGTTATATGATCACTTAACATGGGTAATTTTAGGAAAAACTATATTGTGCTACCTTTACAAAGCACATTAAACATTCACAAGTTCTGAGAATTCTTGTACCCAAGAAACCTATGAACTCTATTTGCCCATTTTCTTCAAAATGCATTTGATCACAGAACTGCTTTTCTGCTTCTCACAGGACATGACTTTTCTGTGGACTGCATCAATGGTGATGGGAGTCTACATTCTTCCCTGGTAAACAGGGGATACATATCCCTGTTGTACTTTTTCTTCTGGGTTTGCCTGCTGCATGCTCACTGTGGCCTTCTCATGACCTCATTCTGATTCTTGGATCCCCTTTGGTCCAGTATTCTCAGTGTGGAGACATCCTATCCACAGATTCTAGTGGCTTCTCATTTGCCCCTCCTTACTGTGAGGAAGGATACAACAGGCTCTCCTGTTTTGAAATACAAAGTCCATTCAGGTTCCCTACTGAATTCCTGGTTTTCTGCTTGGACAATATTTCTGGTGTTTCCTTAATGACAGGACAGAGAAAACTCTGGAGATACCTTACCACCAGACCTTTCCTAGGACAGGACCCCAACCCACCCTTTTCCCTGGGGATTTCTTTGGTGAAGGATAGTTCAGGTATAGTTTCTTTAATTCACAACTACAAAAACACAGTGCTGTGTAACTACCCCAGTCTGAGTGGGTTCATGATCAGTTGTAGCAGACAAAGAATGTCAGAGCTCTTGAAATTACCTTTTTTAAACTTTTAATATTGAACAGCAAAGAAACAGCCACTTTAGTTTATCTCTCAAGTTCTCCCCTCTTCTTTCTCTTCCCTGTGCTCACCTCACGGACTCCATGCACCAGAATTCTTTCTGTTCCTCCCCAGAGTGACTTGGCCCTTTTAGCCAACCTCCTAGGGCTAGGCCCAGGTGTGCCCACTTATGCATGCAAACACCTACTGGGCCCAGTTATGTACAACCATGGTGAGGGTGCAACACTACAGGTGCTGGTCATCAAAGCTAATAACGGAAGCGCAAAAACCCTGAAAAACTCATTTACTTTGCACACATCAAGCTCTGGGCGAGGGAACAGGCCTGGCAGGATAAATGACTTGAGTAACCCTGTCTACATTTCAAGAGTTCACTACTTTTCTGGCCTTGGAGAGAGGTGGGGTCAGAGCCAGTGAATGGGGCTCAGGAGGAAGGGCTGTGAGGACAGCCCAGCTTCTTAAAAGTTTGAAGGGAGGAGCAGAACATGAGATTTTAATTATGGCAACCAAACTCCCAAGAGTTTCTGAGTGTTCATTTGGCACCCCAAGTTGAGATGACCCTCCTTTTTTTATTCTCAACATGTTACTGAATGGCAAAGTTGTATCTGAAAGGCCACAGCCCTGCTCTTTGACAGAGGGCAGAGGTGTTTATCAGAATGTTGGTCCTTGAGACCCATTTGATGGCAGGCTGCTCTCAGCATCACCTGATAGTGAGCAATTCAGAAGTTAGCTTCCTAATGATGCTTTTCCTTGAAATGTTAAAACAAAACAAAACAAAACAAAACAAATGAACAAAAAGGTTGCTAAGCCCACAGGGTAAATAAAGAAGTTAGGAATCTGGTGGATCTGAGAGCCTTTTCACACTGTTATCAACAGACCCATTAAACTGAGTTAACTTGGATTGGGTTAGCACTGTAAATACTAAGGTGTTTCACAGAGTGCGAGAGAGAGGAGGAATGCACCAAACTTACCATTTTTAATTTCAACAAAGTTACAAAGGGAAGAATTGATGAAACAGATAAAACTTCTTAAACATGTTATAGAATATATTTCTGTGTACTTTTGGGAAATAGAAAGGAAAGCACATGGGATGTAACTTCTATATAATAATTGCAATTAAAACTTTAGCTATCTTTCAAATTTTTTTTTTACAAATAATAACTCATCTTTGAAGCTCAGGCTGACTTTGGACCATCTTTGAAACTGCATAGGAGATTAGTAGGTAGGTAAGTTATAACCTATAGCTAATAAACTCTGCAAAGTGTCCCCAGTACACACAATGCTCACCTGTAAGCACTGTGAGTTGTAAAGCTCTCTATCTCTCGCTATCTCTATTTCGTATTAAGAAATATTTCTTATTCTAGTTGAGATGACCAACATATTGACCAACAAGCCAAACATATTATAAGAAAAACCATAATTAGTTTTTAAAAACAAGCTATAAACACAGAAGTATAGATCAAAACTGTATTTGCTCAATATTAGGTCAAAATTATTTGAAAGATATCAAAATTATTTGAAAAGCCATCATCTTAGTGACCCCAAACAAGTTACCATGTAGCATGGAATAGATGCTTTTTTCCCTCTATCAAGCAAGCAGTCTAATCTCCCCTTTGAGTCCTTGGCAAAAGATTATTTTTGATTATTAGGTAGCAGTAAACATAATTCACCCATTGTCATAGAAGTCCAAGATTATATTCTATTTCTCTTAAATGGGTCACCTAATGAGACTAACTCAAGGTAAAAATCAAAAGTACATCCTCCTGCGATCTTTAGCTCTTGTTCAGAAAGTCTGTCCTTTGCCTTTCAGAACATTCACAAGTCCCTCAGATGCTTAGAGTATTATACACAGCTTCTTCCTGGCATGTTCTCAAATTTAGCACTTGTATTGTAACAGCAAAGATAGCAAAGGGTCTGACTGGGGATGTGTGAGGCATCATGCAAAGGACACATTAATGTCCCTGACCCATGGAGATAAAAGCTCTTGGGGCCAGGCCTGATCTAGCTGTGTTTGTTGATAAGGTTCTTTCTTATCCACAGAGCTTAGAAAGACAAAGTCAAAACACAGTGTTAGCAATAGAAACACTCACTTCATCACTACTCTTCTATAGGGTCTTTATTTTCAAATGTATCTGGGATACAGTTTAATCAGGTATGGTGTTTTGTAACCATCCCAATGAGAGCAGGTCCATCATTGGTTATAGCAGACAAAGAATGCCAAAACTTTTGGAATTATCTTGTAGAACTTTAATAATGAACGGTGAAGAAACGACCACTTAAGTTTCTCAGTTCTCCTTTCTTCTAGTGCTCTTCTCTCTCAGGCTCTTCCTACATGCTTACTCCACCCACTCTCTCCACCAGTTCTCTCTGCCTGCTCTCGTGTGCCCACCCTGCATGCCGCTGCCTTTTTAGCACTGTCTCCTAGGCCCAGGTGTGCCCATTCACGCATGTGCACACCCAATGGACCCAGGTCTATTCAGTCATGGGGTTGTGCAACACCACAGATGCTGATCATAGAGGCTAATGGCAGAAGGGCAAAAATCCTAAAAACTTATTTACCCTACATATGGGAAGACACAGACAAGACTATTATTGACGCAGAATAGACTATTGCTGAGGATGTTTTTACTCACAGATGCTTGGAAAAAAGAGGAAAGATGGGCCACACAGGATCATACTGGATAGCACTATGGTAGTTCAGGAAGTAGAAGCCAGGGGAAATGTAAAAATGAAAATGGAAAACCTTTATTATGGTTTTCACAGGAAAGAACGGAAGAGGCAAAGTAAGCCATTTAGAAATGGCTAACATGAATAATATCTTCAG
The DNA here is from genome assembly GCA_004024945.1 of Uropsilus gracilis. Lineage (NCBI taxonomy): Eukaryota > Metazoa > Chordata > Mammalia > Eulipotyphla > Talpidae > Uropsilus > Uropsilus gracilis. The sequence goes on from PVHY01026830.1 coordinate 14,443, forward strand.
GCTCTTGGTTCTCAGGTGGTCCTTTATTGTCCAGAACCTGGCTCTGGGGTGATTTGGGGTAAGGGGAATATTGGCTTGGTGTGAGGGGGTGTGAGGTATGCTTGTTTGTTTAATTGAATTGAATTTTAATAGCAAATTTTTGCTGGTATATCATAGAGAACAGATTAAAAGCATTTACTTGCACATAGGACACTCAGAAAAGTACAGTGAATGGATGGAATACACAGGTGATAAAACTGCTACAAACACCATGTTAGTGCTGTTTTAACAAAACCCAAATGCTAGCACTGTCCACAAAAACCAAAAAGGTTTATGTTATAAAGTGCAACTGTAGAAACTTGTTTATTGAAACATTTTGATTTGTACTAATGCTTGATGACTCTGCATTTATATTAGAAATCCACTTATTAATGGAAATAGAAAAATTACTAACACCTGATATCTGTTCTCTATTTTTCCATTTGGAGTCATATTCTTAGGTACCTTTTGATTCCATGGGTGAAAAAAGTATCTAACATTCAGAATTACCAATAACAGGAAGAGAAAAAAAAAGGTATTTTTTTTTGGTTTTTTTTTTTTGTAGCATGAAATGCTTGCCATCATAGTGGATTCTTAAGCCCATTCTCCACATATGCAGTGTGCTAGCTGGGTGTCTTTTGGCATAATTGTTACACGTTTGGCATGAACAGCATGTAGGTTGGTGTCTTCAAAAAAGCCCACTATATGCACACCAGATTCTGCAAAGCACCAATAGCTACACTCTGAAAGTGCAGATATGTTTTGAAGTTCTTTGAATTTCTTGCACCAGACTGAATGGGAGTCTGTGTATCAGAAGTTCAGTGGACTTCTGATAATACATCTTTTAGCAGTGACAGAGTACCAAGGCTGTAACTATGAGATTTCTTCACCCGTACAGTAGAGGGCACACTCTTGGCAGTAGCTTTTCTAAGCAGATGCTTCCTTGGTGTTTTACCACCAGTCAATTAGCTGACAGTCTGCTTTGTACTGACCACTGTATAGAGACCTTACTCTTACTCTCCCCCCCTCCCAGTCCCCATCCCACTTCTACTTGAAGCTCTAAGGTTTTGAAGCAGCTCTGGTTTACAGAGAGCAATGGTGGTGTGAGGGTGCTCCAAACACAATTGAAAACAAGGGGAAGTGGTGTAAAGGAGGTAGTTGGGGACATCAGATTGTGGTTTGCTTTGCACATGGAAGGCAAGTTCATAAACAAGTTGTTTGTTGGCCCACCAGCAGGCAGCCACCTGAGGGCTGCCTGCATATCCGGGTCCCTAGCCGTCGGAGCTCTCTTGCCAGCGGGAAGCAAAGGGGGTGAAGGATCCTGGGTAAGCCCCCTGAGCTGGGTGAGCCCTGGAGGGGGGACAGGATGGGGGTTTTGATGGCCCCATGCACCAACGGATAGCTGCTGCACAGGACAGCCATCTGCAACCCGGATTGGTGGAGCCATGTTGCCCCTTACTCCTAGACCAAGGGGAGCAAGGAAGGGCACAGGCTCAGCCATCTGGGCCCCGCCCCTGTGCAGGGAGGTACTGGCATGAGGGTGGGCAGCTGGGGGAGGAGGAGCCCCTTCCACTTCCACTTCGCTCTCACTCCAGCTAACTTCAAGACGAGCAAGAAATGCGCAACACAAACCCTATAATCATCATCATCATCATAGAATGGGTGAGGGATCATGCAAAAATGCAGCCCATAAGCCTGAACTGGACACAACAGATGGACAATGGACAACCAAGAGAACCAGTGCATGCGAGACAAGAGAAACAACTGTAGAGACATGATATCCTGATGCACACCTACGTACTCACTGGGCCAGGAAGACCCAGGACCTCATTTCGGAGATGCACTGCAGGAGAAGCCCCCTCCCCACACTACAGGAGAGGAGAGGAAGACCAAAGATGTGGTAATCGGCCCCACATCAAAACTGCAAAGTGAGACAGAGGAGATGACCTACAAAGGCCATTCACAGATGCCTGTATTCACAGAGAAACTTCTTCACCGACACTGGGTGGGAGTGAGACCCCCTAAATCGGACACCAGAGCCATAAGATAAAGCAGCAAAGCAGCGGAGATGGGATTGGAGAAGATGGCCTGCAGCAAGAAAACATGGATAGATCACAAATGAATACCGCCTGGCCAGCCAACGCAAACTTAAGACTGAAAACCTACCAGCAAGGTTCGGCTTGTTCCAACAACACAGTTGTTCCTCACCCAGTGAAAGGACACTGAAAGGACCCAGTGAAAGGACACTGCCACAGCAAAGAAAGAGACTAATGGACTTAACACGGATTAGTAAACAACAAAGAGTGGGGTATGAGAGAATGGAAGGGGCACCAGAGGGAGGAGAGAGAGGGAGGTATCCCAAAAACCACTTACAGAGGTTGTGATCTAAATAACAAAATAAATAATATTAATT
>PVHY01026831.1:0-16864 GCA_004024945.1 Uropsilus gracilis
TCCCCCTCCCCCTCCCTCTCCCCCTTCCCATCCCCCCCATGGGCCCCAGTTTATTTTGCACCAGACTTATAGTCATCAACAATAAACAACAGAGGGATTTCACCTGAACCTTCTCAAGTCATGGTCAAATCTACTCCACCTGAAGGTGGTATTCCATTTAAGCAAACATTCAGCAGCTTTATCAAGGCAGGCCAATAATGAGAGGACACACAGTTCCCAGCAACAAAATTGTAAATGTGAGTACAGAAATTGCGTTCATTTGAATGAGAAATAAGAAAGTAAGTGGAATAAAAGTGCTTTCTTACTAGTGTATACTTTTGTATATACAGCCATCTTTTGTTATCTTATAGAACTGCAAATTAAATTAGCATGAAGATTAATATTGTATACTGTCAATCAAAGCCTCATGTGACAGTAAACTTTAATCATAGTTATTAATGAAAATGATTATTTTGCTCGGTTTTTCAAATTGGCCAACTCTCCATAAATAAAAACAGACATCATTGTCTTCTTCTTCCCCTTCTCATATGCTCCAGCAAACCCATCTCTGGGTAAAATATGTCAAAACATTTAGCAATATTGAAAAATAGTATTCTCATGAACTATTTTGTGTTACCTGATAAGATTATACTGATGCTGTGCTTTACATATTGCCTAAGACACCAGTGTCTCTGTGAACATTTAAGAACTTTCAACAATCCACTTTAAATATATAATTAAAAACAGATACTCAAATATAGACAAGAAAACTCAAATTTAAATAAAATTGGATACTTAAATATGAAAAAATTGTCAGATTTTAAATATTCTTTTCTAAATCTTCAGTTACAAAAAAAAATTCTAGTTGGCATTTTTAAAAGTGTTAGTTTGCTCTTTACATTCATCTCCAAGATAATAGATGTATTAATAATTGAAATATTATCAACTGTCTAAGGAATGTTGAGTCATTATGGTCTCCCAAGATCCTGTCAAAAAAGGGTTTGGGAAGAAACTATCATTAATATTTAAGAAGTCTTTCTTTCATATTGTGAGAAAACACCAAAAATAATTAGCATCTGTGTGTATTTTTCATTTCTAATCTAAAGTGTGACACTGAAGATTTTGCAGATGTACATTATTATACATAACTACTTAAGAAATTCTGCCTTAATACTTATCATTAGAATGATTTGACAAAAGCTCAAGGCTTATATGATCCTCAGGCTTAAATAATTTAACACTTACTTGGAAATATCTTTGTTTGACATGTTTTTGCCATATGTATGTTTGCTGCCCAGACTGAATTTATTATCTAAGGGAGAACTGAGAGTTGTTGTATCAGTGGAGAGGATTCGCTAGGATCTTATCAAATTAATTTATATAAAAGTTTAATTTTATTTATTTCCCTTGATGAACTGAGATAGCAGTGGTTTATCACATTGTATGTTTATGGTGATAGGTTCCATACCTCCTCATACTTCATCACCACACCACCCCTACTATCAAAGATTTTATATTATTAAAGCTCATTATTGAGGAGTAAATATTATTTTGTCAAAAAATGAATATAACAATAGTCAAAATATTACATAATTTTGATTTAATTACTTCTCACATCATATTAGCTATATTAGCATACATAAATGTAAAATTATGATTTTAATATTCATATACTTATATTTAATATTAGTATTTAAATTTCCACAATTTTATTTCCTATTCTGAGACCATAATTACATACTTTTATACTGTAGGGTCTAACAACAAAAATTTTAACAAATGGTAACACATAAAGAATGAAAGGATCATCTAGAAACTTTGAGAAGCTCTATCGTAGATGCATAGATTGATGTATATTTGAGACATTGTGGATTTGGGGAGATCTTTATGTGGTCTTTTACTGCATATTAACTGCCCAGAATTAACATCCCTTTCTCCATATATACAATTCAGGAAAAGATTCCTACCTATCATGATGCAAATTTCCTACCTGATTTTTATGTGATGTCATTATTTGCATGCTACCAATATCCAATCCAAATGGAAGCAAATAGACACAAACTAAGAAAAAATGATACATGTGAAATACCTATGGTGTCAGGTATAGATGCTCAGGTAATAATGCTTATTCCAGTGATGAGTTCCTATACAGAAAATAATCTTGAATTTTATCTTCACCAAATTCAACCTAATTATTTTTGAAGATGGACATACTATATGTAAGACGCAAGTTAATTAGAAACCATTATGTTTCCTTGGGCATCACACTACTTGCTTTATGCCAGATATCAGTTCTTTAATTCTCAGATTTAACAACAGTGTTCCTTGTGGATCAATACGTTGAGATTGTTCAAATAAGTATTATTGTCAACTCAAGAGACAAGTTTCTATTACAAAATAAGTGTCATATGCCTTTTTTCCCCAGACATATTAATCTTGAAAGTATTCAACATGGAATCATAGATTTAAATGGCAATTAGTGATAATAAAAAATCAAATACTAGTCTCTAAGGAATTCATAAAGTCTAACACTATAATCCTCAACATCATATAATGGAACATTATAGCCAAAATAGTCAAGCAGTAAAAGTATATTTTCATGGAAAGACATATTTAAATTACTTCTTGAATCAACTCCCCAATGCTTATAAAATCACCAAATTTATACTCATATTTAAATGAAAATGTTCCATTTTATTTTTATAAATCAATATACAAAATAATACATAATATGCATAAAATATAAGGCATTTTATGGTATTGCTGTCCTTAATTATTTAGTAGAACTTTTTTTTTCTTACATAAAATAAAACAGTTGTATAACAGGAAAAATATTTATGAACACAAAGTTTGTAGGGTAAGAGCTTTGTTCTCAACTTGCATAAGAAATGTTACAATTGGTAGACATGTGAGATTCCAAAATCTGTTAGGAAAGGTGAAATGATTCAAAACTATGACCAAGGTTGCAAGTTAAGGAAGGTTGTTTTGAGAGGTTCCAAAAGAATAAAATCAAATGGGAAATGCAATACAGCCAACGGTGAAATGGTGTATAAAAATGAGAAACACCTGTGTGTTTGTCCCGTGACAGCATCAGATACAGTTTTCTCCTACACCTACAAGGTTCACATTATAAATTGGCTATCTATGGAAATCTAAATATGTTGATGTCAAAGTTCAAAATGTTGGAACAGACAATTATTAAACTTTTCATACCTTCATCGTTAATTACATTTGGGGAGAACAGACAGAGTAAAGAGCACAGCAATCAGTGTTAAAGATTGCTCACAAGTACACTCCTTTCACTAACTAGAATAACATTGTAAACAACTTGAAATTTATCATCTAAGATCAAGTTAGAATTTAGGCAGGAATATGCTCATGGAATTTGTGATCTAGACTTTCTCTTCATCCCCTACTTCTTAATTCTTTCATCAACAACCTTTGAGAGTTGCACTCATCACAGGAAAAATTAAACTAAGAGCTTTCTGACAGCTCCATCATCTCAAACTCAAAGCCCTGTTGCTTTGCTACACAACTACCCATTTAGCACAACTTCTACTGGATTATTTTCAACTCTTGCAAACATTTTGAAAATAAGTAGTTGTTCCATTCCTCCAAATCTACTAAAGTACATTATTTATGCCAGTTATTTCCCAGGAGCCTTCCAAAGTATCACTCTGCTTCCAAGACCATGTCTTCCGTGATCCTGATCCTTGGCCCATGTCTACTTCCAAGACCACATCTTCCGTGATCCTTGGACCATGTCCAAGACCATGTCTTCCGTGATCCTCCACATAACTTCAAGGAATATCTTCAGATATACAGCTATGACCATCTAATTCACTTACTTAAAAACTTCAGAGATACTGCACAAGACACAGTATCTTTAAGTCTATAATATGCCATGATTTTCTAAATTTATTTTTCATAATTAGACTATAATAGTCTTTTCCTCCTGGAAAATAGATAAGAATGCCAACTATTATTCTAATAATGCTTAGGGAGCAATAGAAAGCATGTCTAAGATGATTGAGATAGTTTGGTACAGCTTTATTGAATCCAAGGAGAAAATTTTATTTTATAATTTTGTCTATTTCCATTTTCTATTTCATTTGCATAACATTCAAATTGTTAGCAGTCAGATAAAGTTATTGGAGACATTTAGAATTTTTAATGCTATTCAAATGTTTTAAAATATTGCAAAATATATTAAGTTTTAATGTAATGCAGAATTCAATAAGGTGTAACATTACTTATCCATGAGTGTGGATGTAAATTTATATTTATTCTAATTAGGAAAACACATGACACTTGAGAGTAAATTGAACTAGAAAATGAAGGCTTCAGCTCTGTATCAGTATTGTTGTAGAAGTTGTAACAGTGGAGATGTTATATGTCATTAAAATGATTAAAACTTTAGAATCACAAAAATCCCTCAATATGTGCTTGTCTGAACATTTATGACATGACTTAGCTGTGGAGACTTGCAACCTCAGTCAATCAGATCCTAACCATTGTCGTGTGCTCAGTCATTGACCTTGTAACTCTATTTAATATGAATAATCCACCGTCCTTAGGGGTCAGATATGTGATTTTCCCAGTTTGTTTAAAAAGACATAAGTACAAAAATGGTTAAGCAGAACAAATATATCATCACACTAACAATTTTCTAATTGGACTAATCTGTTATGCTTAAAATATTTTGCCAAATAGATTAAGTTCAAGATCTCAATCTAAAAATATAAAGTTAATTTCAGACTTATGATTTTAATTTAAAATATAAGATATTTTAATAAATACATAAAGTGAGGGTTTTAGCTAACTAGTTTTGCTATATTTGTAGCTTTAATTAACAATATTTACATATACTTTTAGGTATTTAGGAATATTTATTTTATTTATTTATTTATTTTTTGAGACTAAGTCTCGCTATTTTTGCCCGTGGAACCACAGACTCTCGTTGCCTGGGGTACCACGGACTCAAGCAATCCCCAGACTCAGCTTCCCAGGTAGCTGGGATTATTACAGGCACGCGCCACCACGCCCAGCTATTTTTTTGGAACTAGAAATCGCTACGGGCCCCACGTGGGACTCAAACCGCGATCCCTAGACCCGGCCGCTTCATAGGCTGAAGCTTACAGGCACGAGCCACCGTGCCCAGCATTTGAGAAACTCATAAATTTGCTCAATCAGGAAATAATCATTTAGAGTTAAATAAAATCTAAGAAATTAATAAAAAGAAGGGAGAGTGATAGAGGGGAAATAATGAGCACAAGAGAGATGCGGTGGGAGGAGAATCGGGTTAAACAATGATGTAAAATTATATACACATGTGCAAATAATTAAAAATAAATAAAATGCTTAAAGAAAAATCATGGTTAATTTTAAAAAATGGAAGTAATTTATAAGAAACACATATATGTAATCATTAATCAAAGATCCATAACAGGTGATTAAATTAATTTATATAAAATTTACTTGATTCTTAAGAGAAAGATGAAAGTGAAAAAAAATTTGGTCCTTAAATCTACACTCTTCATAAACAATAATCTTCTTAAACCCAAGTCATTCTCCTAAGTTTACTATCACTGCTCTTTGACAATTAATACCCCACATGAATATCTAAGGGGAGAAACAATTACAAGTTGTTTCAGAGTAAGTTAAATTACTATCCAAGTCGATACATTTATGTGATTGATTTTATGAATGTTTGAAAATTCCATCTTATTTTTATATAGTAAGAAAATGTTTCCTGTCTGTTGATTTGTGGGGGGAAATGAACTGTTTTATCAATTCTTTTCCATGAAAATACCATGCTCAAATGTTTTGAGCATGAAGTCAAAATAGAAAGATTTAGAAAATTATTTGATGTGTCCATTCTCACAAAGTGATTACAACTATAATTGAGACTCAGTTTTCTTGCTCCTAGGGATTTGCTTTCAAGATTCTTTCTCTAGTTTCTTTACTGAGTGAACTTGAACTGTTTTCTTTGTGTGCAATACCTTCAATCTGGCTATATTAAAATCTTGCTCCTCTGGGTGTCATTAGATCTTAAAACAATTTTGTAGGGGGAATATGTTTGTTACCTCTATTTCCAACATTCAGAGGCACTTCTGAAAATTTATTCTCTTTATTTCAAGCCCACAGGGGTCTCTTAAGGTGACTTTTATAACATCTGAAGAATTTGTAAATTTGCCACCAGGGTTATTTTCGTTAGCAGATTATAATTTTTGAACATATATGAAAAAGTCATGATTCACTAGTTTCATTGGTCATGAAAACTAATGCTTAGTTAGAAAAATAGTTATTATATATAAATATATATATATGAGTTAAATCTCATATATATATATGAGATTCCTTGATGATGTTATAAGCAAGATTGTGAGTACAGATATCTATGGTGAAGGTCAGGCTCATAGTTACTGGCTTATTCTGTTTGCTCCTCCCTTCTGAAACATTCTGTTCATTTCACTTTCCACCAGAACTTTCCTTTTCCTTCAACATAAATAAAATAACTCACCAACACTGTGCTTTGTCTATGAAATAAAAACCCTGCTGTTATTAGCACTACTCTCCCAAAGCTGAGATTATCAACTAGGTGAAGGTATTTAATGGAAGAAATACTGCAGAAAGGAGCAGAGCATATCAGGAGACAGTGATGCAAAAATGGAAAGGTTATAGAGGGGAGGTGCTTTACAACAACTGCATCTCAGTTGTTGGCAACAAGACTTGATTCAGCCAACTCTTCCAGAGAAGCATAAAAAATGCCTTTCAGAATCATCCTCCTGAAAGAAAAGGAGGCTGGAGCACCCAGACCTGCTCAGATAGCCTCTTATTGAGGTTTTTATTAACCACCCCAACTAAAACAGTGACCTGCTCTATAGTTTCCTCAGTATCTGACACTTTTCAGATACTCTGTACACATTTTGTTTAATTGGTAATGTTAAATGGATATATGTTTATAACTAGTTACTCTCATGTCTAAACAAACTGGATAAGAGATCTAGATATAGCAATGTATTATTAGAGTTCATAATTCACATTAGATATCTTTATTTAAAAATGCATTGCTTTTGTATTCTATTTTGATATTTTATCTAATACTTTTGTTATAATTCTGATGAAATGGACATTTCTGTTCAGAATATTTTTAATAATGAATAGGTGAGTGCCTTACTTCCTAAAGTCCTGAAGCCATCTGTTTGTCAAACTCATCTTCATCTTGTGTTGTACAGTAGGTGACCTGTCTGCTGGTCATAGTATATTTGAGTTATATTCATCTATTTTTCATACAGTGAAGAGGTTTTTCTACTGTCATCTGTCATCTACAATAGCTGAGACATATGAAATCATCTTATTTTCCTTTTTAAGTGACCTCCTGTTTCTTTTCCCTGGATGCTTACTGCTTGCTTTAAACATGAAGATCAATGAGTTTGCCAGAAATTGTGTCAGTCTTTTTGAGCATTGTTAATATTTTTCTTTTTTAAAAATTTTGCATATATATGTGTACTTTTATTTATATTACATCATTTCATTATTGTGTACTCCAGGGCTTTTCCATTTCACTAACACCTGTTAACCATCCTGATCTTTTGTGCTCTTCACCTACCCCACCTTCTTCTGACTTCTGAAATACCATGAGGGTTTTGAACTACTTTTTAGTTTTTCTTTCTTTACAGAAAATATTCTTATATTCTGAATATTTCCGCATTTTTCTGGTCCATATTTTAATTTTCAGATGCTTAAATATATACATTTTCTATGTCTATGTCTATGTCCTGTATTAAGAATATTGTATGAACTTATTTTTGTTTACTTTTTCTGTATACCCTGATAAATTTTCACATATACCTCTACTGTTACAGCTTTTGTTTATCTAGAGAATCCACTTTGCAAAACTGTAAGATATTAAATTTCAATGACATGATGTTCTTCTTGCTACCTTTTCTTTTTTCTACCAAATATGTTTTCAACTTACTCTAAATGTCATTTTATCTCATGTATGTAGTTCATGATTTTGTTTAATATACTTAATGCCTCAAAAGTACATTTACTGTACCATCAAATATCTTCTGATTATTTATACTTGAATCATTTCATTGTACCTACACCCACCATTTTACACTTTTTCCTAATCACATCTAGATAATTGACTGATTTTTAATTTCTTAGAGGTATTTATTAACTTTCAGGATTTTTATTGATTTGTGATGATCAAGATAATGTTGAAGTTCCATTTGTGGAAACTCTGGAGAAACCCAATAAAATATCATTCCACTTTCCTTTCTAGGTTCTAAGGAAATCATACAATAATATAATAAAAGGCAAGTGGTAAATTTATTTCCTTTGATCCTAATGTAAGTTAAAGGGGATCACAGAACATAGTGGGAAACCAATGGACATGCTACTAGGTGTGAAAATAAGCAAGGTTTGCAATCACCATCCTAGAAATGCAGGACTTCTCTTATGAGGTTGAGCATTGAGGTAACAGCCAAACAACATGTCATTCAAGTGTGAAGCTATCACTTAAAAGCATCAAGAAGGAAACTGTCACGTTTGCCCCGGTTTTAGTTCTTTTAATTTATTGATTGGAAAAATAGCAGATGTAAACTAGGGTAGAGTGAGATGAGGAACTAGGAAAGAGAGCCATACTCATTTGTTTTTCTCTGAATGGAAAGAATCACTGACTTTTAGGAGAGATGTAACATCACACATCTCCTCTTTTGGGACAACATTTTGAGTCATTAGCCACTGCTGTTACCTATGTCCTCCATGGCTGATACCACTGATATACTTGGGGGGGGGGGGAATTCTCAGTTTCCTCCACATTACTTTATCTCAATATAATTTTCTGTGATGAATTGTGTCAGTTGTTGATGATAGCAGGTACTAACCACAGGTCAACATGAAACCTTTAAAGTTAAGAAACATGAGGTCAGTGTGACTCTTTTGTACAAGTCAATTCTTCAATATCTTTCTAATCAGATATTACCATCAGAGAGACCCTCATTACTGATGGAATCATTCAGTTCCTTGGCTATTTACTTTACTACCTGAGACCAACCTAACTAGTGACCATATGACACAGTGACAGGACAATAGGTGTATCCAGTTTACACAGTTTGCACTGACCTCACATCTATGTAAGTACAGCTCTTCACAAGTGGTGGGCACTCAAACTTCACTTGTAAATTATAAATCACTGCTGCCATGTTCCTTTCTTTATTGTGTTCTATGTTGCCAATGATTTTATTTTGAAATCTCCTTAAAACACCTGACCTCAGGACTACATAGAGCTTTTCAAATATCTCATTCCCCAAGTTACTCATCAGAATTAAGATTTCTCCCATATCTTAAAACTCTTACTCAGCCCAGAACCTATTGTAATTTTATAAAGGGTCTATTATGCAAATTCCAGATGTTCAGTGTTTCATGAAACATAACTGTAGAAGCATTTCCTGATGTCCCATTTCTATGCTATTTGAGAAATTGCTTTAGTACATTAGGTTAACTCAAAATGTTCTGTTTCAAGATTCATGATTATTGACAATGGGAAGTGGACTTTTCACATTATTTATCAAGCCCAGACTTGTTTGGAAAGTTTGAATTCCCACTATAATATTACTTTTATATATTATTTTTATAAAAATTTAAAATATTGGTCTTAAAATGTATTTGTTATTGGAAATATAAATTATCATGTAATTTTATAATTTATAAAGGGAACAATACTTTTAACTGAAACTGGGGATCAAGATAATTTACTTCAGTCTCTTTCCTGAAAAAGGTAAAATGTATAAATCTATGACAAATGTCTCCTTTATCCTCAAGTTTATCATTTACAATCATAGAATGATGAGTCGCTGACCATGATTTTTAGATATTTTGGAAAAGCCCAAGCAAATATAAGAAGTGAGAAATTATCATTAACTCAGCATAGCTTACTCAGCAAACACTGAAAACCTACTGCATGGATAGTATTGAACTAGAATACCTATGTGGGAGAATAAGTAGCTTTTTTTTTTAATTTTTGAGATATTTTCCCCATAGGAAATTTCCTTTATTCATGTTGTTGTATTTTGAAGGTTAATTAAACATGAAATAGGATCACTTGAAATAAAAAACTTTCACTGATATCTGAAAAGCAATTTTGCAGCAACTAGAGTGAGTTTGTTTAATGTGGTTGATGGTCTTAATGAGGTTTATTCTCAGATAAATGTGTTTTCTGTTTGTTTAAACAGCCATATGCTATTAAACCTGAGGATTTAAAGGTCAGCAAATCAAAAAACAGTGGTTCTGTTACATTCTGGCATATATTTCTTTAAAATTATTTCTTTTCTACTTATGTGTAAAGGAAAAAAAACTAGAATGTCATTCAGTACAAATGTTAGAAAACAATAAATGTTTATCACTTTGTGAATATTAGCATGGTCATTTTTGAATTATAGCTGTGTTTTGAGTTGCCATTTTTCAGGTCCTCTATTACCTCTACTATAATAAAAGATTATTCAGGCATATCAAATACACATAATAAATAACTCATTATGTCATATCAAGGTTCTGAACCAAATGTCTAAACATTTGTAGTAGCAACATGAATTTGAGTTTCACTGAGTATGTATAATATATCTAAGTGTAGGATTGTTAAATAGATAAGCATCAAAACATATATATTAAACCAATCATTTAGACTGTTCAAAATGCCTTAATAAAGTAACTTTTTTAATTAATTTTTTTTCCTAATTTTCAAGGTTTAGGAATGCAAAGCACTTGTAGGTGGAACCACATATGTGACAGAGCTAATTCATAAGATCATAGAATTTGTTAGCAAGCAGCATGGGGTGCATGGCAAGACCCCCCCCCAATCTTCCTGCTCTGAATGGGTATGTCACCCACCATATAAAGATATAATTCACTCTGAGTTCACAAGACTTTCAATAGAAAAGAACTTTAATAGAATTAGTGTGCCTTAAAGAGAAAAAAATTATATTTAAAATTGTTTTCAATGAAACATCCACAGTTACTGATCCCCTCGAGAAATGCCCAGAGTGGCCCTGAAGCAGGATCATTGAATTCCAAAAACTTGCCATAAGCCTAAGGCAGCTTGTGGTGGGGACCTCTAGAAAAGGGAGCAGAAAGTTTCAGGCCAGTCTGGAAGGAAAAAATTAAAATCAAAATACAAGTCAGGATAAAGGTTGCAATGATCCACTTCCTCATAGGTCTCTCTCACCTCCTGAAAGATTCTTTCAAGAATCTCTGTTGGATAATAAATCATCTTTGTCACCAGTTGTAAACATCAATTCTTTCTATACATAGACTCTTTTTTGGTTTAGCAGTTACACAGACACAGCCAGGGCAAGGAAGGCAAGCAAGCCCATGTCTGGGGCACTGGGGGAGACAGGTAAGCCCCATTAACCTCCCCAGGCATCTTCATACTCTTTCTCTGGGCTCTCTCTCATCCTCTCTTGTTCTCTAGTGATTATGCTCGTGCTCTAGCTCTGTTCCCCTTTATCCCTTCTCTACTAGGCCCAGGTATGCATATTTACACCTGCACACACCCACCAGACCACACAGCCCTGGGGAAGGTGCAGTACACCAGGTGCTACTTACATGACCTTATGAAGCCAGACAAACTCGCTTACTATGCAGTCTCCTTCCATGCTCTCTAAGTCTTTGATATAAGTCTGAGTTTGAGAGGCAAGTGTGGCTTATTTTTCACATGTCTCCCTGCTCCACATGCCACCTAAAGTCTTCTCCCTAGTCCTTTTTCTCCTTCTGAAATCCTTCTCCCAGTATATATCTAGCTTTTCCTGGATGCTTAGCTCAGGTGGGGCTTAGCTCAGGTGGGGCTTCCTTGGGTGGGCCAGTGAACTTGGAACCTTCCCTTTCTATGGATATCACATTGTTACAAAGTGACTGCTATAGTAATTAAATTACTTCAAAATATATATAATTGTTGTGACGTCTTTTCAAAATTCATTTTGTAAAGATATGTTTCCATGATCAACACATTTTTTAACTATAATATGAACTACCCTTGAGAAGATTGGATTATGCTTAGCACCAGAATCTTGTTTCTTGTATAGAGGTAATTTATATTACATCTATGATGATATAGCTAATATAATCATGAATTTCTAGATACATACCCTGTTTATTAAATGATATTAACCATTTCAAATTTAAAATAACCACCTGAAAAATTCGAAAAGTAAATAAAGTGGAATTGAGGATTATTTTCTTTCCCAAAGTTATTATCTCACTGTTCCAATCAGTATTGTTGGATCCTAGGGGCACTGAGAAACCTCAGCATTCTTTTATGCAAAAAATAATTCATATGGGAGTCAACACAGGTGAGTAGAAATGGAGCTTTATTATAGGTGAGAGTGATTGTGGCAGATACAGAGAATGAAGTCTTGGATTTTAAGGCTGCTGATGCAAATACTTGCTTAGTTTGAGGGCCCAGAGACTCACACACAGGGTTCTGATTGGGTTTCAACTACTTTTATGTAATAACAGGGGCAGGAATTTACAGAATGGGATAATTAAGTTTGACCAGGTTTGTTTATCAAAAGCACTTGATCCCTAACCTCCTACTATATAAAATAAGAGAATTTTTACAACTAGTGGCACCTGGGTGAGATAAACTACCAGGGTTGATTCAAACAAATAGAACTTAAACACTATTCTGAAATGTGCACAGCTGATTTTCAAAACTTTTGGGTGGGGAAGAAGGGCCTGCATCCATTGCACTAAATTCCTTTTCTAACTCAGCTTCACTGAACTTGGACAGCTTTTGGGGACTATTTTTAGAATACTTACATTAGAAAACTTATTATTGCAATTTTTTATCTACAATAAAAGATCTAAACATTCTTAAAAGCCTCTTGCCAGTTTTGTATTTCTGCTATGTCTTTCAGAAGCTCTGGTGTACCTTCTTTGAAATGTCATCATCCAGGACAATCACCCCATCCCCCAGGCTCAGTGAGAGTTGGCAGCCTAACTACCAAGGATTCCAGTTAGTAAATACTGACAAAAATGCTTCCAAAAGCAGCAATAACTCAAAGGTTGGACACACCCCATTGTTCATCCCCTGCCCTGCCCAGCCACAGTACTCACTACTTTTCTTCAATTCACTACCCATTGCTGAGAAATAATGTGTTTTGTTTCAGGAGAGCTGAGTTCCATCACCTGCAAACAATAGTCTTGAATAAGTCTGTCTTACCTTTCCATTCTCTTCAATGTGTCCTAAAACAAAATTAAAGTCACAGAATGTCTTAAATAGATGAAAGAAATCCACAGTTTTATCCTCAAAGTTTAATACCCAGGAATGATAAAGTCACATTTTGAAACCTTTTTCAAGGGATCACTAATCTGAAAGATGTAGAAGTGTAATAATCTGCATAGAAAGACAAGGTTCCAGGTTTCCTGCACCACCCAAGGAAGGGTGGAAAGAGTTGAAGGGGAACCCAAAAAGGGCTTTAGAAAAAAAAAAAATTGGAGGGAGAAGACTTGGAAGAAGCACCGGAAGCTGATATATTTATAAAGAAAAAAACATGTTTGCTTCTCAGCCCTATATTTGTACCAGGGACATAGGGGACATGGGAGGAGATATTTGAAGGAGACAGATTTTGGTGAGAGACCGGAAGAAAGGCTGACAATGGTGGACTTCATCCTGGTTTGTCCTTTAATTGTGTTCTTTTCCTCCCACACTTGGCTGGTCCCTTCTGCCTTTTTTCTATTGTTCCCACCCAAAGGTATCTTAGACTTGTTGGTCAGCTTTCAAGTGTTGGTGACCCTGTTTTTGGCCAACATATTTGGTTGGTCATTTACCCACCAGGGAATGAGTAAATGTGAGCGCTTCATCTGGGAACTATATTCTTTCTCTTCTCTGTATTACACACTGCTACAAACCATCAGACATGGAGTTATGAGTATACCTTTCTCAGTCTCACACACATTTACACACTAGCATCCATATTGCAAACTTAGTGGAGAGAGACATAAATTCATTTTGCCAATATATAATACTAGTATATTTTAAATGTGTTTCAACATTGTATTTTATTATGGATGGGGTAAGTTAACATGCTCTGATCCATCTTCAGTAAATGGTCTTTGCCTTTAAACAAGCTACATTGAAACTTTGTCTAATTGTTGATCTTCCCGTGACATGACTTTTAAGGTGTTTGAAGGGAAAAATCCACAGCAACTGAGAAATGGAGAATCAGTTGCTAAATATCTGAAAGTGTGATGCATGTATCATATGCTTCAAATCCACCGGTGTGAGTAGTCTTATCCTTGTGTTAACAGATGGTTTTTCTCTACATATTTCCTAAATCAGAGTATATTTCCTAACAAAGTGCACACTGCTGCATTGTATGAGTTGTTCCAGCCACACTAACAACACATAGTTACAGATAAACTGACTTCATATCTGCTAGTGTGAAATTGGCAATTCCAGTCACCTAACTATCTGCCTTCCATCAGGATTTAAGCACCTCATATCCTATCTATTTGGAACCAAATTACTGAGCTCTCATTATTTGTATCAATAAAATGTTTTTACAGCTTCTGATTTACCTCTTTATATTCTTAACTATGGGCTGCACAGAAAATCCCAAGAAAGATATACCGTATTGTATTAAGGTAAGTCTAAGGATAACCCTGATAAAGGATAAATTGGAAAATCAGTGGAATGAATTCCTCTGTATATTTTTCACTTGGTGATAAACTTCTATTATGGGTCTTTATTTTGGCACTCTGTCAAATCTCTAAGAATAGTTGTGTTTCTGACATCAGACATTTTTCTTTACCTTATCTGATAAATGTCTTTTCCACTCTGTTATGCTTGAGAAAATATTTTTTTTCTGTGTACTCATACTGAATTATAAAATCAATGAGCATATTTAAAATGATAACAGGATATGCCTTCCTTTAATGTCCTTTTTGGCTTCAAATTATATGCCCCAGATTAGATTAAACAGTTTTTCAAGCTTGGTATTCTCTTTCTTAAATACATTTGTCACATTCCCGGTGATTTAAAGATTTAGTTGCACCAATGAGCATTTTATCAAAGTGATTGGGTTATTTTAAATATTTGAACAATCACTGCTGCAAGAAAGAAAAATGGCATTCAAATTCTCAAAGATCTAAATGCTTAAGTCAGCTCAAGTCCATAAACTTCTTATAAAACAATCTATTGTTCAAAAATGGGAGAAAACTCCTTTCACAATGTATTGCTTGGCAGAGTTCTATTGGTTGATTAATTAGTTATTCTTTTTTATTAAATAATTTATATATGGGGATCACCCACCACCTCCCCTCCCTGGCCACTCCAGCTGGTCCCCTCCCCCAGTTGTGTACTTTCGTTTGGTTGTCCATATACTAGTGAAATCATTTGGTTTCTTTTTCCTTCTGACTTGTTTCTGCCAATATGATTTCTTCTAGGTACATCCTTGTTACCAAAAAATCATCAAATTTGTCATATTTAATTAATGCGCAATATTCTATTGTGTATGTATACCACATCTTTTTCATCCAGTCCTCTGTCTTGAGGCATTTGGGTTGTTTCTATTTCCTTGCAATTATAAAAAGTGCTGCAATAAACATCCAAGCATAGATGTCCCTTTGTACCCACACTGAGGTCTCCTTTGGGTAGATTCCCAGAAGAGCGATTGCTGGGTCAAATGGTAGTTCCATTTTCATTATTTTGAGGGTCCTTCACACTGCTTTCCATAGTGGCTGGACCAGTTTACATTCCCACCAACAATGTAGTAGTGTCCTTTCTCTCCACATCCTCGCCAGGAATTCTTGTTGCCCGTTCTTTGGATGTGGGCCATTCTTACTGGTGTAAGGTGGTATCTCACTGTGGTTTGATTTGCATTTCTCTATTTGCTAGTATGTTGAGCAGTTTTTTATGTGCCTGTTGGCCATTTGGACTTCCTCTTTAGAGAAGTGTCTTTGTAGATCTCCCCATTTTTTAATTAGGTTTTTTGCATTGTTTTTGATAAGTTGTGTGAGTTCCTTGTGTATCTTTGTTAACAGACCCTTTTTCACTTGTATGGAGGGCAAAATTTTTTCCCACTCAGTTAGGATTCTTTTTGTTTTTTTCTGTTGTCTCTTTTGCTGTACAGAGCTTTTTAGTTTGATGTAGTCCCAGCTGTTTGTTTTCCTTCTTTTTGTGTGTGTGTGTGTCCAAAAATGGATTTCTGAATTGTAACTCATGAAGGGTTTTGCCCAGGTTTTCCTCTGTGTATTTTATGGTTTCAGATCTGACGTCCAGTTCTTTTATCCATTTTGAGTTAGTTTTGTATATGGTGTGAGGAAGGTATCTTGGTTCATTTTTTTGCATGTCTTGGTCCAGTTTTCCCATCACCATTTATTGTGAGGTTGTCCTTGTTCCAGTGTAAGTTTTTCACTCCTCTGTCAAAGAGTAGTTGACTCTATATGTGTGGTTTTATTTCAGGGGATTCAGTTTTGTTCCATTGGTCTGATTGTCTGTTTTTGTACCAGTACCAAGTCGTTTTAATTACTATGGCTTTGTAGCATAGTTCGAAGTCTGGAATAGTAATACCTCCATTCTGTCTTTTCTGGTCAGGAGGTTTATCAATAATCGAGGATTTTTGTTATTCCACATTAATTTCAGTATTTTTGTTATATCTCTTTTAAGAATGTCATTGGAATTTTTTTTCTTTATTTATATATAAATTTCACAACTTTGTAATCTCAAGGGTTTGCCTCCCCCCCTCCCTCCCCTCCCTTCCCCCCCTTTCCCTCCTGTTCATAGTTGTGCGCTTCATTTTGGTGCTTCGTTTGTTTTGACTTTCTTCAAGGCTTTTATTTATTTTATTTTTTTTTCACTATATCCCATATATTAGTG
>PVHY01026832.1:0-16863 GCA_004024945.1 Uropsilus gracilis
AAGACAGACACCAAATGGTTACAACTCGGGGTGGGGGGGCGGGACAGAGGGGGAATGGTCAGGGAGGGTGTGGTGGGTGAATCCCGGTAAAATAAATAAATAAATAAATAAATAAATAAATAAATAAATAAATAAATAAATAAATAAAATAAATAAAATAAAAGACATTTCTCCAAAGAGGAAATACATATGACCCAAAGACATATAAAAAATGCTCAACATCACTAATAATCTGGGAAATGCAAATGAAAATCACAATGAGATATAATCTTATACTAGTAAGAATGGCACATACCAAAATAAGGGGTGATGACACATTCTGGTGTGGATGTGGAGAAAAAAGAACAATTGTGCTACTGGGAATGCACTTTTACAGTGCTTACGGAAAGCTGTTTGAAGGACCCTCAAATTACTGAAAATGAAGAGAGCATTCAATCTAAGAATTCTACTTTTTGGAATCACCCTAAAGTACACCAAAGCACGAATTCAAAAGACAACTGTACTTGTCTGTTTATTGTAACAGTATTTACGACAACTAGAATATGGAAACAACCCAAATGCCCCTAAACAGACAAATGGATCAGAAATCTATGCCATATTTTCAAAGTGGAATGTTATTCAGCAATCAAAAAGACAAATTTGGTGCATTTGTGATAACATGGATGGACATAGACAGTATCATGCTAGCAGAAATACCCAGAAAGAAAAAGAGAAATACTGGATATTCTCACTAATATGTAAGGTAGAGGGAAAACAAACAAACAAATGGGCAACAAAAAGTTAAAAGTAACAAGCTGACAGAAGAACTAAAGCAAAAAGCAGCAGAGAGGGAGGGTGAATATGGAGGAGGTATGAGCATAAGAGATTTAAGAAAATTATCATGATTTATTCTCAAGTATTTAATTTTCTTTGATGTGATGGTAAATGGGGAGGTTTTTAAATTTCTTCTTCTGATTGACCCTTTGTATATATGAATACTAATGATTTTTGTGTGTTGATTTTGTATACAGCTACTTTATTGAATTGATTTATTATTTCAATTAGCTTTTCTGTTGCTTTTTTTGGGTTCTCTACATAGAGTATCATATCTTCTACAAATAGTGATAGCTTTAGTTCTTCTTTCCTGATTTGAATTCCTTTTATGTCTTTCTCTTTTCTTATTGCCTTAGCTAGGACTTGCAGAAATTTGCTGAAAAGTAGTGGTGAGAGTGGGTATCCTTGCCTGGTTCCAGATCTTAATTGAAATGATTTCAGTTTTTCCCTGTTGAGGATGATATTTGCTGTGGGTTTGTCATATTTAGCATTTATTATTGAGGCATGTTCATTTTATACCAATTTTTTCCCAGAGCTTTCATCATGAAAGAGTGCTGAACTTTATTCAATGTTTTTTCTGCATATATTGATATGATAATACGGTTTTTGTTTTTCTGTTTGTTGATGTGATGGATTATGTTGATTGATTTTCCAATATTGAACCATCCCTGTGCCCCTGGGATGAATCATACTTGGTCATGTTGGATAATCCTTTTATGCACTGTTGGATTCAATTTGCCAGGATTTTGTTTAGAATTTTTGCATCTGTGCTCATTAGGAAAATTGGTCTATAGTTCTCTTTCTTTGCACTATTTTTGTTTGGTTTTGGAATTAGTGTAATGTTTGCTTTATAGAACGTATTTGGTAGCTTTCCTTATTTCTCAATTTTTTGAAAGAAAACTATAAAACATTCTTAAAAGAAAGAAAAGATGTTAAAAAAAAGGAAATACATTCCCTGTTCATGGATAGAACAAATCAACATTATAAAAATGGCCATACTATCAAAAGCAATCTACAGATTCAATGAAATTCCAATATAGATCCCAATGACATATTTTAAAGAGAGAACAAAAAGTAATGAAATTCATATGGAACAACAAAAGACCCTGAATACCGAAAACCCTCCTGATAAACAGAAGAAAAAATGGAGGTATTACTATTCCAGACTTCAAACTATACCACAAAGTCATAATAATTAAAATGGCACGATACCAGTACAAAAACAGACAAACACACCAATGGATCAGAATCGAGTACACAAAAATAAAACCACACATTATATGGTCAACTAATCTTTGATAAAGGGACAAAAAACATATACTGGAACAAGGACAGCCTCTTCAGTAAATGGTGCTGGGAGAACTGGATGAAGACATGCAATAAAATGGACCAGGACAACACCCCCACACCTTGTACAAAAATCAACTCAAAATGGATAAAAGACTTGGATGGGACCTGCAACCATAAAATACATAGAGGAAAACCTGGGCAAAACCCATCATGAATTTCATCTCAGAAACAACTCATTTCTGGAAACAACTATAGCTGGCAAAAAAATGAAGGAAAACGTAACAACTGGAACTACATCAAAATAAAAATTTTCTATACAGTAAAAGAGACAATGAACAAAACAAAAAGAAACCCAACCAACTGGGAGAAAACTTTTTCCCTTCAGCTCCAGACAAATGATAAGGGTCTGATAACAAAGATCTACAAAGAGTTCCTACAACTCAACAATAAAAAAGCAAAAACCCAATCAAAAAATGGGGGAGAAGAACTAAAAAAGACACTTCACCAAAGAGGAGATAAAGATGGCTAATAGGCATATGAAAGAATGCTCCACATCACTAATAATCAGGGAAATGCAAATTAAAACCACACTAGATGCCATCTTATACCAGTAAGAATCTTACACCATATAAACAAAACAGACAATACAAATGTTGGTATGGATGTGGAGAAAAAGGAACTCTCGTACACTGCTGGTGGGAGTGCAAACTGGTCCAGCACTATGGAAAACTGTGTAGAGGACCCTCAAACAATTAAAAGTGGAATAACCATTCGATCCAACTATTCAACTACAGGGAATCTACCCAGAGGACATGAAAACACTAATTAAAAAGGACACCTGTATGTACATGTTTATTGCAGCACAGTTCACAAGTGCCCAGATATGGAAACAACCCAAATGCCCCCAAACTGAGGAATGGCTGAAAAAAAAAAGTGGTATATGTACATTATGGAATACTATGCATCAACCAAGGATGATAAACATATGTCATTTTCAGCAACATGTATGTAGCTAGAAGGACTCATATTAGCAGAAATAAGCTAAAAGAAAATGAGAAATACACGATAGTCTCACTTATATGCAGGATACAATGAAAACCAAACAAACAAATAATAAAAATCAGAAACAACCAACAGAACCAAAAGAGTGAAAGAGGAGGAAGAAAACAGAGAAGGCAGAGGGCACAAAACAATAAGATTTTAGCAGGTGTTAAGGAAAAGGGAAAACCCCGGGGTATATACACAAAATGAAAGAAAATAAATGAAACAAAAAACCGCCACCAACATCAACATTAGAAAAAAACCTACAAATTTTGCTGCAGATTCCTGGCTTCCTGGGGGGTGTGGGGAGACAACAGATGGATTATAGTAGAGGGTTACTGGTACTTTTATAGTGAGTTGTGGTGTGGTAACAAACAATTGAAGAGATGTGAACCTATAACTTTAAAACATATACAATGTTGTAAGGCAATGTTACCTCAATAAAATAGTTAAAATAAAAAAGAAGATGATCATGAGTGACAAGGTGGGGGAGAACTTTGGGGTATACAATAATGTAAAAATAGATATATACATGTGCAAGCAATTAAAAATTAAAATAAATAAAATGATGCTGAAATATAATAGATACTTGTATTATCTTTTAAAATTATTGCTTTTATATTCCTTAAATAAATTCCCAAAAATGGGATAGTTGGATCATATGGTATTTCTATCCCTATTATATTGAGGTACTGTTCTTCAAATTGGTTGCACCAATATACATTCTATCACAGTACATGAAGTTTCCCTTTTCTCCACAATCTTACCAGCATTTATTCCTTGTTTTTTTTTTGATGGTGTCTAGTCCCATTTATGTTTTAATTTGCATTTCCCTAATAAGTGATTATGAACATCTTTCTATGTACTGTTGGTAATCTGCCTTTTGGGACTCTCTGCCCAGTTTTTAATTGAATTGCTTGTTGTTGAGTTGCCTAAGTTCTTTTTCATATTTTGAATATTAACCCCTGATCATATGTGTCTTTTTTCACTGTGCAGAGACATTTTAACTTGATATAGTTCCATTTATTTATTTTTGCTTTTTTCCCCTTCATTTCATCTTAATTGAAGGTGATTCCACAACATAATTAAGACCAGTGTCAAAGAGCTCATCACCTATGTTTTCCTTTATGTATTGTATGGTTTCCCACTTTATATACATATATTTCATCCATTTTAAATTAAATGTTGTGTTTGGCTTAAATTAATAATTTAGTCTCATTCTTTTGTCTGTAACTGGCCAGTTTTTCCCAACAACATTTATAGAAAAGACTTTATTTTCTCTATTGTATGCTCTTACTTATTTTCTCATACATTGTTTTGCCACAGAAATATTGGCATATTTCTGGGTTTCCAGTTCTGTTTCACTTATCTATGTGTCTCTTTATTCCAATGCTATGTTGTTTTATTTGTTATAGATATGTGGTATAGTTTGAAGTCAGGGAGAAAGATATGTCTATCTGGTTTGTTTTTCAGTTTATACAGGGTTTTTCCTTCTTGGCTAAGCTTATTCTTGATGTTTTATTTTGGTATGATTATGAGTGCAATTGAATTTTTAATGTTTCTTTTTGGCAATATTTGCTTGCATATAGAAAATTGGTTTTGTAGCCTCCCATCACTGTATTCATTCATCATTTCTCATAAACTTTATTGAAATCTTTAGAATTTTATATGTATATTATCAAATCATCTGAAAATTATGATGATTTTACTTTTTCCTTTCCAATTTTGATTCATTTAACTTTTTTTTTTGACTAATGCTCTGACTAGCTCTTGAATAATAATGGTGAGAGTGAACATACTTGTCCTTTTCCTGATAATAGGGGAAATCTTTTGGTTTTTCACTTTTAAGTATGATGTTAGCTGTGGTTTGTTACATATGCCATGTATTGCTTAATGACCTTTCAGTTAAATATATACAGTGGTGATCCCAATGGGCTGTACTATACAGTTTGGTTATGTAGTAGACTACACAATCTAGGTTAGTTTAGTTACACTCTGGCATTTGCAAATGTTGAAGACCTCACAAACACTTCTCATAATACATCTCCATGATTAAGTGGTGTATCACTCTATTGAGCAAAGTTATCTTTCAAATATGAAGGTAAAATAAAGGTTTTTCAAGGTTAACAAAAGCTGAAAATTTTAATCACCACTAGAATTCCCTTACAAGGACCACTGAAGCCTCTTTTAGTTGTAATGAATAAATGAATGTACATAAAAATTTGATTGAGGTGAAAATCAGAATCAGAAAACTGCAACTCCATCTCACAAGAAGATGCCATACATCAAATTAAGGCATACAGACTAATGGGAAATAAATATTAAAATTATATATACCTTAATTTGGTAATAATCTCACGGTAAAAAAGGAATAATTTGTGACAAATATTAAATGTCAGGGCAAAAGGAACAGCACATGAAATAATGAAGGTGAGAGGACACTAAGCAGAGAAATAACTACTTGAGCTATGAGACATCCTATCCAAACCCCATGCTAATCTGCAGAAGCAAATTAATGGGAAATTGGGAAACAATACAACAGGCATCCACATAACTACAATGACAGAAAGAAAATGAAAGAGAAACAGTAGAGATAAAAAATTACCAATAATCAAAGGAAAAACTGCTAGTAGCAAGCCTTCATATTTATTATCGTAAATTTAAGTGGAGCTAACTCTTAAGTCAAGTATTTTTTTCTAATTATATGAAAATAAGCAATCAAACAAAAGAAGAAAAATGGGAAAAATCACAAATATATGGAGAAGAAATGAGGAAACCAAAAAAACATAGATTTTTTAGTTTTTTTTCTTTGATTATTATATTCAACTTCCTCTTGGTCTATATAGTTTCTAATAAGTAGGATGAGAGCTTGATGGAAATACCACTATAGTTTACATAACTTTTCCTCCTTTAGCTGTCTTTAACATTCTTTCCTTAGCATTGACAATAGTAGTAATACTATGTATCTTGGTGTCAGTGTTTTGCATTTAGAAAATTAGATGTTCTCTTAAATTTATGGGCTTGTATATTTAGTTGCATTCTGAGGTGTGGGGAGTTCTTAACTATGATTTCTTCAGATAAGCCCTCTGCTCCCTTCACCTTCTGGGATATATACTATACTTTGTTGTCATTCCTAATGGAATTTGGTAACTCTCTTAACACTTCTTCTATTTAAAAACATATTATTTCTCTATTTTTCCACCTCTATCTTTGTCACTCTTCTTGCCAAAGTCCTTGTCCCCATGGTTCATCTCAGCTATGTTGCCTTGAGTTTCACCTGTGCTGAGGTAGTGGGCCTCCATATAGTCTCTAGCTTATCTTCTCAGAGGTCTTGAATCAGGTTGATGTTCTGGTCATCTCTGTTCTCCCTAATTTTACTGCCTCTATGATATCAGATTCATCCACCTTCAGTAACATACATCATGGATTTTTCTGGCATCCTAGCGTGATGGGCAGAGAAACCTTTTTTTCATCTCTCAGCTGTAAATTTAAGGAGGGAGATGAAAGTAATTTTTTCTTCTATGATGTTGATGTCACTCCCCAACCAAAATTTTAAGAAAAGTTTTGATTTTTTGACTATAAACCTATGTAAGTTAATGGATAGTATATGTTTTTGTGCATTTGCTTTGTTTTACAATTAAAATTTCTTAAGACAAAGACAGTAGGAATATCTTTTCATTCAGTATAACAGTCACAGATTGACATCAGACACTGTGGCATGCTGTGGGTCTAGGTTGAGAAACCAGAACATATCCAGTCATCAAAGAGGTAACAAATGAATAAACATTAGGTTAGCAAGCTAACTGCTGAACCAGTTCTACAGTGAATGAAAATTTTCATTATAGATCAATGTAGGATACTCTCAAGAATGAAATATGTATAAATTAGGGATGTCATAGGCAAAGTTGGGTGGTACCTAAAGTCATTCAAAACTTTCTGTTAATACACAAAAGAGGGAATACGCTAATCTTTCTGTAACTTGGGGTATGGTGGTGGTTGAAGGGTTTTGGAAATAATTCAAAAATATAATATTTGAAGTCATTTGATGACTTATTTATTAGTTTATTTAATACTGCATGTTAGGAAACAGGTTAGTGACTGTGTATGTAAAAACACAGATACTGCATGGTGGTGTGTTTGTAGACATATAAAATTCATAATTAGAAATTGTGACAACTGATTAAGTTTTAAAATATATGAGGAGTTATGAGTTGAGCCTTTAGGGAAAGATTAACAAGAGTTTTAAAAATTATATGTATGAAGAGTATTTCATTATGTGACTTAGCATCTCATGCTTCATAATAGTGAAGAGAGATAAGTGAAAACATTGAGGACAAGACAATAGTTTCTTTCCACAAAAAATGAAGTGAATTATATTTTATCTGCTACTTATGATAGGAATGAAAAAGACTTATTATTTTTTTTTTCATTTGGACAAATATTTTAAAAGTTATTTTATTTTTTATTATGTAATAATTATACATATTTATATACTTCATATATTTGTATTCCCCAGAGTTCACCCCCACCTCCCCTCCCTGAATGTTCCTGCCCCTACCAAGAGTTGTGTACTTTAGTTTGGCTGTTAGCTTGTTTTGACTTTTCCTCGTGGCCTTTTATTTGTTTTTCCTATGTCCCAATATTAGTGAAATGATTTGGATTATTTTTCTTTTTGACTTGTTTCTGCTAATATTTCTTCTAGATACATCCATGTTATTATAAGTTCATCGAATTTGGCATTTTTAATTGATGAGTAGTATTTCATTGTGTATATATATGACATCCTTTTCATCCATTTGCCTGTCTTGGGACATTTGGGTTGTTTCCATGACCTAGCAATTATATATATAGTGCTGCTATAAGCATCCGAGCACAGGTGTCCCTTTGTACCCACACTGAGGTCTTCTTTGGATAGATTCCCAGAAGAGTGATTGCTGAGTTAAATGGTAGTTCCATTTTCATTAGTTTAAGGGTCCTCCACCCTGCTTTCCATAGTGGTTGGACCAGTTTTTTTCCAACCATCAGTGTTAAGAGTGCTCCTTTCTCTCCACATCCATGCCAGCACTTCTTGTTGCCTGTTTTTTTTTGATGTGGGCCATTCTTACTGGTACAAGGTGGTGTGTAATTGTAGCTTTGACTTGCATTTCCCTGATTTATCAATCATGGATGTTGAACATTTTTTCATGTGTCTGTTGGTCATTTGTATTTCCTCTCTGGAGAAGTGTCATTTTAGATCTTCTCCCATTTTTTGACTGGGCTTCTTGCTTTGTTTTTGCTTATTTGATTGAGTTCCGAACTCAATTAATTAAACTGTTAATACTCTTGTGGAGGGCAAAAATTTTTTCCCATTTGGTTGGATGTCTTTTTGTTTTGTCTGTTGTCTCTTTTGTGTACAGAAGCTTTTCAATTTGATGTGGTCCCATCTGTTTATGTTTTCCTTCATTTTTTGCCCACTATAGATGTGTCCAGAAAAGAGTTTCTGAATTGTAATTCATGGGAGATTTTGCCCAAGTTTTCCTCTATGTATTTTATGGTTTCAGTTCTTACATACAAGTTTTTTTATCCATTTCGAGTTGGTTTTTGTACATGGTGTGAGGGAGTGGTCTTGGTTCATTTTTTTTGCATGTCTTGGTCCATTTTCCAGCACCAATTACTGAAGAGAAGGTCCTTGTTCCAATATAAGTTTTTCACTCCTTTGTCAAAGATTAATTGACTATATATGTGTGCTTTTATTTCAGGACACTCAATTCTGTTCCATTGGTCTGATGGTCTATTCTTGTACCAGTACCATGCTGTTTTAATTACTATGACTTTGTAGTATAATTTAAAGTCTAGAATAGTAATATGCTGTGCGCCATTTACAATCCCATGACATGGGGGATGGTAAAGATGCTTGTAGATCAGGCCTAGGGTATGGGGAGAAATAAGGGAATGGAAGTTTATAAATCAACAGTGTTATTAGTATGCTTGATTGTTGCACCCACGCTAAATTCAGCGGCAGCAATTCCTGTAAGAAGGCCGGCTACACATTGGGCAGTTGTACCTAACCCAAATGGGCTCCAGGTTAGAACCTGGGGAACAAAAACGCCTCAGGCATACACTAACAACTCTCAACTTCTGGGACTGCCAAGTGTTTCCCATTATTGGGACATAATAGGTAATGTACTTTTAAACATCACACTTAAGATTACTAAAGGAGGTTTACCTGTATGCTTTATTCATCCAAACTTCTATAAATCTTACAAGAATAAATTCAGGAAAAGCATCCCATTGGTAAAAACCCGCTGGATGTGAATTGAAGAAAAAATTTGGTCAAAAGCCAGGTCAAAAGAAGGGTTTGGGACCTGCAAGTAGCTCAGGCCCAATAGCTGGGCCAGATACTTGCAGCTATCCCCCCAGCCACAAAACTAAAAAGCAACTGTGGCCTTGGCAAAAGTGCCTACCTCAGTGGATATATTTCACCACCCACAACCTTACTGTCATGGAAAAATCAAAATATCCTATTCCTCAAGATTCTCTCTTTTCTTGCTGGAAACTAAACCTTTTAAATCCTTGCAGCAATAGTAAACTTTGCATAAATGAAAATCCAGTATTGGTCCCTTCTGCTATATGCTTTAAAAATCACTTCTACTGGTACCTTGCACACTTGATGCAAGGCTTAAAGCCATTGTTTATTTATAATAATGCCGCAGAAAAGATTAAGAGTGACTCTTATACCCTCTTCAAAAGACCATTAAATAACATCAGTGTGCTGGTATTAACTTGTATACAGCCACCCTATGTGTGGTGGGTTTGTAATGCTTCCTTTAACAGGTTTAGTGTCCATGGGACAGGGTACATAACCTCATGTCTCAATGCTTCCATGACTGGTTACTCTCACCTTTTCTTGCTTCATCCCCTTAAATTAGCTTTAATTCAAGTTCATCTTAGTAAACCATAAACAGACATTGACTCAAGACAGATTGTAAACATTGTAGCCTGCTGACTAGAGCGTCACAAGCAATTCCTCTTTACAGCCATAGTGTCACTAGCATCTGTGCTCATGGCTCTAGCTGCAGTCACTGTTACAACCATCTCATTCCACTCTAAGGTTTTAACAGTAAAACATGTTAATGACATGCAGCACAACGTTTCAACAATGATCCATAAACTCGCCAAAAAAAAGTGCTATCTGCAGAGTGAACTGGATACATTGCAGAAAAAATTAAACTCTGAGTACATAAATCTCACTACTGTTAACCATTTGCTTTCCGTACACTGTCACTATAATTTTACTAATGTTTGTGTTACCTCTCATGCAAATCAAAATCTCAGTTATTCAATGCATCATATTGCCTTTGCTCAAAACTGTCAGCTGTTTGCTAAATAAATGCAAAAAGCTGTATTTCATTTAAATAGCTTTAAAGCTATGCCCCCCCATAAACCCACTTAACCTGTCCTAGTTTAACCCTTTGAATTGGGGAGCTCACTTAGCATATAAACTGCTACTTGTTGCTGTAATAGTAATCTATGGGAGCCCATCTCAGAGATGAGAAACTTGTAATCTAAATCCTTTGCAAGTTAAGCTCTCCGCCCCCGTGGGAGGAACAAACTGGGAGCTGACCTGAAGAATCAGGGGACCCCTAGGGGCATAGCTCTCCGGACCCCAGGTATAAGAGTGCTGAAGTCATGAACTGCATCATTATTAAGAAAATATAGGAGCCCTGTCGTCAGATTCTTTACCTTAATTAAATTCTCTGTGAAAAGTCATTGAAATACTAGAAAGAGCTCGAGGCAAGGAGAACCAGATAAGCTTTACAGTCAAGGAATAACCTTGGGTGACTTGTAAATGACTTTAATTATCCTGATTCACTAAAAATGATTGCTTAGGAATGTTTAGTAGTATCTAATGATAATCTATTTTCTCTTAAGATATTGATTTCTGTCTTTCACGATATTGACCTCACGCGCTCAATGATAATTACCCTCACGCGGTCATTTCTGCCTCTCACTGAGATAATGCACCCACTACTCACAAGATGCCCCTCCTCATGAAATATCGAAATAGCTCGTTTAAACAACATAAAAAGTGGCCTGCAAAACTACAATAAACCAGCAGATTCATTGCTCACTGAATTCGTGTCTGTGATCATCATTCGCCTGCCTGAGTTTTCCTGTCTGCCTGAAGCCTGCACTTAGCGGTCTTTCTTGCAAGGCTGGTCCGTAGCAGTAATCATAATTATTCTCTTGCAAAGGCTGTTGTACCTATTGTAGTCAACCTGTAAAAATTTCCTGGCTTATGTTAAATAAATAAAAAAGCACAACATGCTGTGCACCATTTGGAAACTAGAAAAAGTCATTGCAAACGAGATAAGGAAAACCTCTCTCATTAACCAGTTCCCAGAAAACTAGGGACTAATTTACTACAATGACCTTCTGAGACTGCAGTGGCACTGCTGGCTTCCCTAAATCAGAGATAGTGACCACCTGTCTACACTCCCCATTTCCTCACTTATTATTAGGCTTTAGAATGTTAATTGTCTCTCAGGTTTGTGTTTGTCTTCTTTGAAGTTCAACAGACCCTCGCCCTGTGTCCCTATAAATACCCCTTCCTTTTGTTAATAAAGTTGCTTCATGGCTCATATCTCCATTTGTCTCCCAGCTGTAGATGGGTAAATCTCTTCTGTAAATTCATTTCTCGTTCCTTGCATCTGGCAGCCAACAGTAATACCTCCATTTTCTCTCTTTTTTTTTCTGGTCAGGAGGCTTTTTGATATTCAAGATGTTTTGTTATTCCATATGAATTTCAGTAACTTTTGTTCTATCTCCTTAAAGAATGTCATTGGAATTTTTATAAGGATTGCATTGAATCTGTAATTGCTTTTGGTAGGATGGCCATTTTAATGATAATTTTTCCAATCCATGAGCAGGAAATGTCTTTCCATTTCCTTATGTCCACTTCTATCTCTTTTAGTAGTGTTTTAAAGTTTTCTTTGCATAGTTCTTTCATGTGTTTTACTAGGTTTATTCCCAGGTATTTCATTTTTTTTTTGATGCCATGGCAAGTGGGATGGTTTTTTGATTTCTTCTTCTGCATTGCTTTTTGTTTATAGGAAAGCTACTGACTTCTGCATGTTGATTTTGTAACTGGCTATCTTACTGAACTGGTTTATTGATTCAAGTAGTTTTTCTGTAGATTTTTTTGGGGTTCTTTACATGAAGAATCATGTTACAATGATAGTTTCAATTCTTCTTCCCTTATTTGTATCCTTTTATGTCCTTCTCTTGTCTTATTTCCCTAGCTAGAACTTCCAGTACAATGTTGATAAATAGTGGGGAGATTGGGCATCCTTGCCTGGTTCTAGATATTAATTGAAATTATTTTAGTTTTTCCCCATTTATTTAAGATGATGTTTGCTGTAGGTTTGTCATACATAGTTTTTATGATATTGAGGTATTTTCCTTTTATCCCTAATTTCTCAAGAGCTTCCATCATGAATGGGTGTTGGACATTGTTGAATGCTTTCTCTGCATCTATTGATAAGATCATATGGTTTTGGGTTTTCTCCTTGTTGATATGGTGTATTATTTTAATTGATTTCTGGATGTTGAACCATTCCTGTGTCCTTGGGATAAATCTCACTTGGTCATGGTGAGTAATGCTATTTATGCATCATTGAATTCGATTTGCTAGGATTTTGTTTAAAATTTTTGCATCCATGTTCATTAGGGAAATTGGTCTATAGGTTTTTTGCTGTACTTACTTGGTTTTGGTATGAGTGTGATGCTTCATAGAATGTTCGGCAGTTTTCCTTCATTCTCAATTTTTTGGAAATGTTTAGTAGTGTTGGGTAATATTTGTAGAATTAGCTTTTGAAGCTGTCTGGTCTTAGGCTCTTTGTTTTTAGGGTGAGTTTTAATGAGTGCTTCAATTTTGCTTCTTGTGATTGGTTTAAGTTCTCTACTTCTTTGTTCAGTTTTAGTTAGCTGTATCTAAGAATCTGTTCATCACATCCAGGTTGTTGTATTTGTTTGCATATAGATATTCATAGTAGTCTCTGATTATCCTTTAGATTTCTATTGTGTCTATTGTAATTACTTCTCTTTCATGTGTGATTCTGCTTATTTGAGTGTTCTTTCTTCTTTTCTTTTTGAGCTTTGCAAAGGGTTTATCAAATTTATTGGCTTTGCCAGAGAATCAGCTTTTGATTTTGTTGATCTCCTCAATAATCTTTTTGGTTTCTAGATTATTTATTTCTTCTTTTATTTTTATTATTTCTTGTTGTATGCTGGGCTTTTGATTTTTTGTTGCTCTTTTTTCAAATTTTTTGAGTTGCAAGATTAAGTTATTTCTTTGGTCTGCTTCTTGTTTTTTTGACATTCATCTTAAAACTGCTTTTGCTGAGTTCCAGACATTTTAGAATGTTGTGTTTTCCTTGCCATTTGTTTCAAAGTAAGTTTTAATTCCTTATTTAATTTCTTCAATTACGCAGTCTTCATTTAGGGGCATGTTATTCAATCTCCATATATTGGATACTCTTCTTGCTTTCTGTTCATTGTTGATTTCTACTTTGATGCCTTTTGGTCTGAGAAAATAGTTGGTATTATTTTAATCTTTGTGTATTTATTAAAGTTTCTCTTGTGGCCTAGTTAGTGGTCAATTTTAGAGAATGATTCATGTGTATTTGAGAAGAACGTTTATTCTTTTCCTTGTGGGTACAGTGTCCTGTAGATATTTACTAGGTCCATTTTGTCTAGGTCTTCTGTTAAGGCTTTTGTGTCCTTGTGTACTTTCCATTTTGTTATTCAGTCCTTTGAGAGAGTTTTGTGTTCAAATCTCCAACTATGTATGTGTTTTTACCAATATTTGTTTTCAGTTCTTTTAGTAGCTGTTTTATGAATCTTGGTGCTCCCTTATTTGGTGAATATATATTGGTATTTGTTACACCTTTTGGGTGGGTTTACCCCTGAGCCATTAAGTAGTGACTATCTTTATCCTTTGCTAATTTTTTTAAATTGCTTTTCTGCTATAAGAATGGCTACTCCTGCCCCCTTTTTGCTTGTAGAATTGTTTCCATCTTTTTACCTTCAATCTATGCTCATATTTAGGAATCAGATGTGTTTTCTGGAGGAAGCAGAATGTTGGCTTCTGTCTTTTAATCCAGTCTGTGACTCTGTGTCTTTTGATTGATGAGTTTAGGCCATTCACATTTAGAGTGATTATTGATGTTTGAGGTTCTAACATTAGTCTCCTGGTGGTCATTTAGGGGTCTGTTTTCGTTTTCTGTTTTATTCATTCTGCTTATTCTTCTGAGGGCTTTTGTCTTAGGTTTCTTGAAGGATTTCTTTTAGTGGGGGTTTGGTGGTAGTAAATTTCTGGAGATTTAGTTTGTCTGAGAAAGTTCTAGTTTTTCCTTCATAAAGGAAAGACAGTTTTGTTGGGTAGAGTATTTTTGGCTGGCACTTTTTGTCATGGAGATTTTTGAAGATATGGCTCCATTCTTTCTTTGCTTGGAGTGTCTCTTCTGAGAAATCTGAGATCAGCTTAATGGGCTTTCCTTTGTAGGTTATCTGTTTCCTTTCTGTAGTCATTCTCATAATTTTTTCTTTATCTTGGGGTAACTGGAAGTTTTACTGTTTTGTCTTGCTGTAGTTTCCCTTTCATTAAAGTAGTTTGGTGTCCTTTTTGCTTCCTGTACATCTATTTTCATTTCCTTCTTTAGATTTGGCAAATTCTCCATCATATCATTAAAAAGCTTTTTAGTTTCTATGTCTTTCTCTAGAATTCCAATTACTTTTATATTTCCTTTCTTTAAGATATCTGACAGATCTCTGATCTTTTCTTCTTCTATCTTCTTACTTTGTTTTTCTCTCACTTTTCTTTCTTTGTCTCTTCTATTTCTGTATCCTCCAGTATGCTGATCTGATTCATTCTTCTATTTCTTCTAATCTGCTTTCATGGCTTTTCTCTGCATTTTTGAGCTCCTCTACTACTCTTCTTACATCCTGTATCTCCTTCAGTTTCTTATTTATGGTTTTAATCACTTTCAGTTCATCAATTATGTTCTTATTGCTGCATTCTTTTTTATATTTTTCTACTTCTCTTCTTAGTTCACTGAATATTTCTAACATCTTGTTTCCTTTTTTTTTTTTTGCATCTTCCATTGACTTTTTGAGCGCTTTTATCATGTTGAGTCTGAATTTTTTGTCTGACATATAAGACATTTCTTTCATGTTATCCTTGTTGGTTTTCTGAGGATTTTTTGTCCTTTCATGATGAATTGTTTTCATTAGGGCTTGCTTGATTATCTGTATTTTTCCTACTTTCTGTGATTTCCCTTTAGATTTCCTCTACATATTGAACAACTACTGTTCTAGTATTGAATGACATATTGAAGCCTACCAAGTTGTGGTTAAATTCTGCCTTTGTGTTTTTGCTGCTCTGGTGGTTATTTCTTGTTTCTATTGGCTATTTTGCAGGACTAGTTCATTTTTCTGGTGCTGGTAATACTTGCTGGTCTGTGTCACAGAAATTAGGTCTGGTTATGTACATCTGCTGAATTCCTGACTCTGTTGTGGTGACCTCTGGATCCTCTCCATGCACAGATGTTGTGTGCTGAGTGCCAATGCCTCACCCTCTCCAATATTTATTTTTAATAGCAATTTCTTCCTCCCAATCACTGCTTCATTCTGATTTTCTGATCATTCTAAATGCAGACTACAGAAACAACCCAAATGCCCAAAAAATAGATGAATAGATCAAAAAGTTGTGGTTGTGGTATAGCTACACAATGGCATGCTATCATTGATGAAAAAAGACAGCTCATGTCATTTGTGGTGACATGGATGGTGCTGAAAGGAATTAGGTTAGCAGAAATTAGTGAGAAGGATAAAGATCTCAATGGTTTCACTTAGAGGTACAATACAGAGAAAACAAACAAAAGGAAAAGACAAATTTAAACTTTTAAGTTGATAACAGAACTGAAACACACAGGAAGGGAGAGGAAAGGAAGAAGGGAGAGGAAAGAAAGTAAGCATGGGATCATGGTGACAGTTCATGGATGATGTGGTAGGAGAACTATGGGTCATATAATTATGTAAGAAAACATATATATATATATATATATATATATATACAATCGAAAATTGAAAAAGAGAGGACATCCTTGTCTTGCATGAAATATTAGAGGAAAAAGTTTTTTTTCTAATTGAATATTATGTTAGCTGTGGGCTTGTCATATGTGGCATTTATTATGTTGAGAAATAATCATTCTATCCTATATTTTGGACATTTTAAATTAAAAATTGATCATAAATCTTTTTCTGCATCTATAGCTATGAAACTATGATTTTTCTTTTTGTAGATGTAGTGGTTTACATTGATTTATTTGTAGATGGTTAAGCATACTTGCACCCCTGGGATAAATAACACTTGGGTCATGATGTGTGATCATTTTAATGTATTATTGAATTTGGTTTGCTAAGATTTTCTTGGAGATTTTTATATTAATATTTATCAGGTTTACTGACCTGTTTTCTTTTGATGATATTTTGTCTGGCTTAGAATTTAACATAATAGTGGTTTCCCAAATTGCAAGATTTTCTTCATTTTCAATTTATTTGAAGAGTGTAAGGACAGACTTTAATTCTTTTTTTGGAGTTTGGTAGATTTCATTAGTGTAGCTATCTGGTCCTGTGTTTTTGATATTTGAAGACTTTTAAACCAACTTTCTTAGTAGA
>PVHY01026833.1:0-16856 GCA_004024945.1 Uropsilus gracilis
CCACCCCCCCCTCAGCTCTGCTCACACCCTCAGGGGTTCTCCTGCCTGAGGAATAACCCCTAATTGTCTGTCAGGAAATCCCAGCCTCCAGGTGTTTCCTGAGCCCATGGTGTCCTGAGGAGCAACTGTGTCCCAGCGCACCCTGCTGGTCCTGGGCATCCCCAGCCCAGTCCCTGTCCCTGCAGGGCTTGTGCACCAGCTGCTCCACACACTGGACACCTGCAAACACAGACACAGCCCATCAGGACCCTGGCTCCTGTCCATGGCTTCTCCCCCTCCTGTCCCCTCCCCACCTCAGGGTCTCCTGTTCCCAGGAATTACCTCCCAGAAGAGCCACGAGGAGCAGCCAGCTCAGCCCCGGCTCCATGGCGAGTGTCTGTGTTCAGTGCTGACCCTACATGGACACCTGGATGTGGGCTGGGCTCCTGTGCAGAGGGTCAGGCTGCCTGGTTTTCATGAGCAGGGGGCGGGCCCTATTTGCATGTCTCCTTCAGCTATGGGCTGGTGTCTGTGGAGAAGGAGCCAGGGGAGGTTCCTGAGGAGTTTGAGGTTATACCATTGTAAATGGGCATTTTTACCAACTGAAGGATCTGAATGAATGCTGGCACATATTACTCTTTTGTCACACAGGTCCCGTTGCTTCTCAGGTGCACTATTATGTTTCTGAATTTGGATACTAAACCCTTGTCACATGCATTATCTCAGTTATTTGTCCCATTCAGTAGAATCTTTTTCTTTTAGCCCAAGGACACATGCAGGATTCATAAAAATGAGGCATGTTTATACAATGGCTTTATTACTCAGTGATGACAAAGGAAGGATGCCTGCAATTTGCAACAACACCGATGGAACTGGAGAGGATGGTTGTAAATGACACAAAATAGGGGAGACTGATAGATGCAGGA
The DNA here is from genome assembly GCA_004024945.1 of Uropsilus gracilis. Taxonomy (NCBI): domain Eukaryota; kingdom Metazoa; phylum Chordata; class Mammalia; order Eulipotyphla; family Talpidae; genus Uropsilus; species Uropsilus gracilis. The sequence goes on from PVHY01026833.1 coordinate 906, forward strand.
TGGTGTCACTTACATGCAGAATTTAGAGAATCAGAGCCGAGCATCAGACCGAACCAAACCAAAGACAAATGCCTGACATCTGACCAGGGAACTAGGTCACCACAGAGGAGTGAGGGAGCCCAAGGGATGGTGGGCTGAATATGGCTCTGCTGGGAGGCAGGGGTGAGAGGACGCACTTCAGCCATTTTGAACTTATAACCTGTGGAATAGAATAGACACAAAGATGCAAACCTGGTTTTCCTCCAAAATCATCATAAAGCAAAAGTGTCAATATAGTCCTGATGGTTGAAATATTTGTTATCTTCTCTGATCACTTTGCATCTTCTGTGTGCAAGAAGTCACATGTCTCTCCAAGAGACACATGAGAGAACATCCGGCAGCCACGCTAACCATGGACAATGACCTGATGGCAGAGTGGAGGCCCCTGAGGGGGAGCATGTTTGGGTGCGGTGGGGAGGGACCCCATGGAACAGGAGGGGGCTGCTGGCCTCAGTGCTGGGCTGGGTGTGGAGGGCACATTCGTAGAGGTTGAACCTGTAACCTGTGCAGCAGATTCAAATGTCAGAGTCTTCTCTTCCACAGACATAACGAGCCAACAAGAATCTGTGTATTCATGAGGATGGAACCCTACCAGTTCTCTTCTCTGATCACAGAGGCACCAAACTAGAAATGAGCCCCAAAGAGAAAGCTCAAATAATCCTCAAATATGGGGACTGTAGAAAATGCCACTCAACGGTCACTGGGTCCCTGGAGAGAAGAAATGAGAAGCTGCTAAACCCAGAACAGAGCAAACACAGCCATGGCTTCCAGCGCTGTGGACACAGCAGACACCACACAGAGGGGAGCACGCAGCCATCAAGACGGCAGCTCAGAACCAGGACGGGCTGACATGAGCACCTGACTCACACCCTCAAAACCTGCAGATGGACAGTACCAGCAAGGAGCGGTGGTAGTGGGAACAGAAATCATGTGGCACAAGTGAATATGCAGTTCAGATGACAGAGGTAACAAAGTTGGTGATTTTGATGAAAACCTGCACTCTTGCCTAAATTGAATACTTTAGAGAAAACTGATACAGAGAATCAGCAGTGAATGAGGAGAAGTTGGCTCTAGATCATGCTGTGGGCTGCGAGTATGTGCATGCAAGGAACTGTAAAAGTTGGAAGAAATGGAGTCATCTTAGGGCACAGCAGCCAAGCCTGAATCAGGAAGTGACAGAAAACCTGAACCGACAATTGCCAGCAAGAAAATGGAAAATTTGAAAAACTGGAAGAAACAAACAAAACAGTAGAAGAAGGACATTACCTTCCAGAACTGAATCACAGGAAGAAAACCCAAACAGAATATGTACAGGCAGCAAAAATGATAAATAATGGAAATGCCCCTTGCCCCCAAATCCTGAAGAGCACTGGGCCGGCTGGTCTACCTGGTTTGTGCTATGGAACCTTTGAAGACGGCTGACACCATCATTTTGAGCTTCTCGTTGTAAACAGTACATGCTTATTTTCTTATAAGTTTCACATACTTCTCTATGGAAGATATATATGACAAGTTATTGACTCAACATATACCTGGTAAAGTAGCCTTGTAAACCTGCTACAAGTGCATGTCATTACTTGAAGCATATTTGTGATTCCTTGCATTTTTTTAATGAAGACATTCTGTCATCTGTGATCAGACAGTTGTATTTCTGTGTCCCTCTGCATCCTCTTTCCTTTCACTGTTTGTTGCCTTAGCTCAGCTGTCAGAAAACATGAAAGAGAAAATGAACAAGGACCAGGCTCCTCCTGCCTTGGGTGTTGGGTTTCTGTTCTGTCAGGATTCAAGGAGGTTCTGGCTGTGGGTGTTTGTGGGTTATTTTTTTTAACAAAGCGGGGAACCCTGTGTTCTTAGTTTAACGGGAAGTAACTTCATCATCAGTGGGTGCTGGATTTATCCCTAATATTTTTCCCTATCTGCTGATGCTCACAGCCTCGGTGTCTCTTCTTGATAAACTAACTCTTGTGCCAATCCCAAGGAACAGAAATGTCAATCAGGATCTGCCTTGTCTACATCCTGCACTGCCCATCATGTCTCTGAGAAGCAAACTTTCAAGTCTTCTCCAGAATCAAATGCTTTCTGCCCTGAAAAAGTATATTCACTCCGTAGGTGTGATCAGAGCCCCGTTTTCCCAGGGTCAGGGGAGAAAAAGAGTGAGGCATGGTCCAGCTGCAGGAATGAAAGCAGGTGAAAGAAAGGCTTGAACTCAGAACACCTCTGCCTGCTTTTCCCTAGAAAACAGAGTCAAAACAGTTAATTAACACCTTCACTGTTCACGTAATATAGGTATGCACACAAAAGCCACCAGCTTCTCTCACCTTTCTCCCCCTCTCTCAGACCAAAAAAAGAAAAACTTAGAAACACAGTTTAAACTTTAGACTAGTTTGCCTCAATTTGCCCTCTTTAGACTTCCGTGGGTCCTTTCCATCATCCCCCGCCTCTCACCAAAATCCCAACTCAAAGGAGGACTCTCAGGGTGCAGATTAATTCATCACTAAACAAAGTGATTTCCTAATTACTGCAAAAAGAAACATGTGAGTAAAACTCCGATGACTTCAACATCGTCCAAAACCTTTCTCAACATTGTCCAAAGTTCTTTCCCCAGATTGTCCAAAAACCCTCAGTCTTTAGTCCCGATCATCTCACTAATGTCAAGTCAGTCAATCTTCACCTGCTTGAAGACATATTCCTTTGGCTGCTCCTTTGACTGCTCTAGCTCCTCCATGCCATCTTCTCCTTGTCCTCTTCCAGGTAGTAGAAGGAACTCCATAGTACCGGAACCAGCAAAGTTCATTTTCTTCTTTGACCTGGCTGTCACATGGGCTCTCCCAATACAGGTTACACCCAGCAAGACAAACTCCAACACGGAGTTCAAATCTCCAAACTCCTTAGCTTCCTTTAACACACATGCTCCTAGTCTGGGCCAGCTAAAGGCTGCAGGCAGGCCAAGCTCACATGGCTCACATCTTTATCTTCCAAAGTCCCCGACCAAAATGGCTAAAATGATCTCTTTCTTTTTTCCAACCCTCTTTATATATCCTTCCACCAAGAGAACTCCTGAGGTGGGGAATCCTGTCAGGCCGGGATGCTAAAAGACTTAGGAGAATAGAACTTCATACCCCAAAGATGATCGCAAAGATGATCTTTAGAACAATCTGATAGTGAATCCTCACTTGGTGGGCTTCACAAATCAGGAATTGGCTGAGGGGTTACCAGAGCTGTGTCAGGTGGCTACAGCTGTGTCAGTTGGGAGTGACCCATGGCCTGTAATCAGAAGTATTAGTGGTCATGCGCAGCACTGCCCACATGTTGATACCCATGCTGACCTCAATCCACTCCTCACCACTCCATCTGGAAATCTCCATGGACAGCCAGTCTCATTTCTCCTCAGAGAATGACAGGTCAAAGCACCACAGCTCGGAGGCTTCTCCTAGATCAAACCAAGCATCTCTTCTCCAAGTGTTGTGCATGTTGGTTTAAGGGCTGTGGACACTTCTGAACTTCTTACTCTAAAGAATTACGATACCTGGCATTTTTCCATGAGAGACATAAATCGACGTGGCATCCAGAAGCTCATGTAACAGACATTTAATCTACTAATTGGTCAGCGACGCCAGCCAACCCATCTGAGTTCTGATATTGACACATTTAACTAACCCCACACAGGCTCCAGCCATGGGAACACCTGTTGTGGAAGGACTGACCTATGAGAGGGCCTGTATGTCACCGAGGAGATCCCTCAGACCAGTTGCTGTCAGCCGTGGATCTTGTCGAAGTAAGTCCTCACTTGGCTGCTTCTGAGAAAGAGGTCAAGGCTGCAGCTGGCCTGGCCATGGATACAGTTGCCCCAAGTGCTGGCCAGACAAGGGAAGGAGGGCACGTGGTCTAGGACCAGCTTGTACTTCCAGTTCCCCAGCTGAGTCAGAAAGTAAAGAACATGTGGGAAAATAGGAAAAACTGTTGTCACTGTAGGCATTCCAGACTTGTGTGGCATTTGTGGGGATAGAGAGTGAATGGTCACCTGGGTCAACAGCGCTTTAATGAGAACATCTGTGCATTCTCAAAATTGTCAGGTGTCCTCTCCTCCATTTTATGACCAATATACTACTGTGAAATTTTTTGCTTTTCTTCGCAGTTCATGGAAAACTTACATGTTGGAGTACTATGTACATTTGAAGATATCATAAAGAGCAAAACAGACATAAATAAATTAAATAATGTCAGTCAGGAAACCTCAGCCTCCAGGTGTTTGCCGAGGCCCTGGTCTCCTGAGGAGCAACTGTGTCCCAGCGCCCCCTGCTGGTGTTGGGCGTCCCCAGTCCAGTCCCTGTCCCTGCAGAGTTTGTGTCTGGGCTCACACTCACTCCCCTCACTGTGTCTCGCACAGTAATACATGGCCGTGTCCTCTTCGCTGAGGCTGCTCATCTGCAGATACACTGTGCTCTTGGTGTTGTCTCTGGAGATGGTGAATCTGCCCTTCACAGAGTCTGTGTAGAGTGTGGTTCCATCATAATATATTAATCCAACCCACTTCAGTCCCTTCCCTGGAGCCTGGCGGACCCAGATGAAGTCATAGCTGCTGAAGGTGAATCCAGAGGCTACACAGGAGAGACTCAGAGATCCCCCATGCTGCACCAAGTCTCCCCCAGACTCCACCAGCTGCTCCGCACACTGGACACCTGCAAACACAGACACAGCACGTCAGGATCCTGGCTCACATCCACTCACTCCTGTCCCCTCCCCTCCTTGGAGTCTTCTGTTCCCCAGGAATTACCTCCCAGAAGAGTCACGAGGAGCAGCCAGCTCAGCCGAGGCTCCATGGTGAGTGTCTTCGTTCAGTGCTGACCCTGAGTGGACACCTGGGTGTGGGCTGGGCTCCTGTGCATTGCTGCAGGGTCAGGCTGGCTGGTTTTCAATACCAATATGCTGGCCTTATTTGCTTGTCTCCTCCTATATAGCCACACACTGAGTGTGGCCTCCCCCACCCTGTCAAGTAGCTGCCACCAGCTCGTGGCCAGTGCAGGGCCATGCAGTTGTCCCTGGGAGCACAGAAAGTGTCTCCTGGTCACCTTCCCAGCTGCAGACAACTGGCTTGGATTCTCAGGCACTGCAGTAATGGGACAGAAAGCCTGATCCCTGTCAGCAGCAAAGTGACCTATATCCAACTGGTGGTCAGCGAGTCCATCAACCCTGCCCCTGAAGGCAAAGCTGTGGGTACAGGGGAACCACTGTTCTCAGCCCATGGCTCACATGGCAAAGATAGCAGGTCCCTCACCGGGCACAGGGGATAGTGGGCCGTGGGCAGCACATACACGTCCCCTTCCTCCTGCTCTGTTGATGTGCCTGTTCGCCCTCATGGGCTCCTGGCCACAGTGCTGTACGGTGCTGGTCACTCGCCAGGACTGGCCACCTTGTGGCCAGATGCTGCTTGGTCAGGCACCACGGCCTCCCACACGGTCCCTGAGCTGAGTCTCAGCTGTGGTCTTCAGCTCCGGCCACGCAGCACCCCCTGCCTAGTGTGTGCTCCGGGACTGGGGTCACGGACACTTTACACTGCTGTGGGGCATCGCCCACCCAGGGGCGTCTCACTGCCATCACGGGACATGCTGGCCTCTCCAGCCATCAGCATAGCCAGCAGAGTCCTGAGCCTCCTCTGGCTCCCACGTCACAGGGAGCCTCTGCCCGGACCCCTGTGGCCAGAATCATCCGCACATTTGCCTGGACCCGGGTCAGTGAGCTCCTCTGTGGCTGCCTGTCCTGCCCGTCCCTGGGCACCACCCGGGCTCATCCTGGTCAGCAATGAGCCAGGCTCCCCGGCCTGAGTGTGAACAGTGGTCCTCCAGGGCAGGGAAGGCCTGGGCCCGGGTCCCCAGCTTCCCCTTCTCCATGCCTCCTCCCCCCACAGGAGCGCACCCCTGCTGCCTGCGACTGTCTCCTTCGTCTGGCAAGTGTGCGCTGGCGAGTATCTGCAGCCACATCTACACCGCGCTCCGTGGTCTACCCACACGGGACAACGGGGACCTGAGGGGCCTCTGCCTGTTCTGCATCCTTCTTGGTTGCCAAGAAACCCTGTTCTTTCTGGGAGTCCAGCTCTAACCTCCTGATGCCGCCCCGTGGACACGCCGTTCAGTCCTCAGCCGGGCGGGGCTGGACTGGCCATCCGGGACCTGGATGCAGACATGGGGATAGGGCCGAACCAAGTTCTCATCCAGCTGTGACACCCTAGACTTCGGCAGTGACTGTGCCCATCCCAGGGCGATGTGTTCCCAGCATGAGGGGCCACCAGCACATGCATGTCTGTGGATCTCTCAGCACCCGGGTCGCCTCTTCTGTCACCCATCGCCTGGACAACCGTCACTGACCGTCCGTGGTCTGCGAACTCCAGCTGTACGCTAGCTGTCCTGGGCCGCAGCAGCGGGATGGGCGGTGTCCTGGCCCGTCTCCTGTTTCCAGGCTGTGCACTGACTTTCCCCCTGTGGGCATGAGCACAGCCACGGGCCGCTGTGGGTTGGCCTATGTGCCACCGGTCTATACCCAGGTCCAGTGGGTACACCTTGTGCATGGAGGACACAGGGGACTCCGGCCTCCGGGTTGTCCACAGCCTGACACACAGGGCCATGAGGGCCAGTCCTGGTTGGTGAGCCTTGAGCCCGGGGCCAGCCTGGTGTCTCTGGAGGGCAGGTCGGTCTCCTGGGATTTCCTCTGAGGCGGGAGACCATCACGGAGGCCTGTGTCTCATCCTGAGACCAGGAACCGCCTCATCTAGAACCACCACCCAGCACTGTTGCCTGTGGATGGGGGTTGCGCAAGGGTGCCCGCTGTACACAGGGCCTGTCGCCCTGCACGGGGTCCAGTCCACCTCTGGCCCTTGATGGGGAGGTGACCCAAGACAGGAGGATGGACACCAAGTGCCTCCTCCTCATCCTGGCCACCCCTCAGACCCTCCTGTGGTCTCAGTGGTCCCTCCCGGCCGTGTGGAATCTGCCGGCTCCTTCACTGGGCACCATCCCCGTCCAAGGCAGGGCCACTGCTGCTCAGGCCACAGAAGAACAGCCTTGGCGCATCGAGTGTGTGTAACAAGCCTTTCCTGGTGAAGCCCCCGGGAAGACTCAGGCAGGGAGCAGACAGGGGCAGACAGGGAGGCAGGAGACAGGGACGGAGCAGGAGCCGAGCCCAGCCCCGAGCCCCAACAGCCCTGCGGCCACAGAGCTGACACGCTGTGGCTGGGGAGACATTGGCCAGCTCGGGCCCATCCTGCCTTGGCTGGACGTGCAGCTTTGGATGCGGGACGCAGAACTGACCCATTCTAGGCTGCAGCCGTCCTGGCCAGGAAGGCCCAGGTACCCCAGGGTGCTTCCGGCAGGAGAGCAGGTTTGTCCTTTGCCCCCTGACCCAGGGTCCCACTCCCTGCTGGATGGGCTGGGCTCCCCTATTCCAGGGAGGGTCCCCCTGGGCCTGCAGATCCTGATACCGAGCGGCTGGGCAGAGCTGGCCTGGGGTCGGGATGCTGTGCTGCTGGGGTCAGATCTGGGGACCAGGCTCCTGAGAAGGACGGGGAGACTCAGGGCTCAGGGGCCGCCCAGTGGGTGTCACTCAGGATGGGCTGTGGGACCTGGGAAGGAGGAGCCTGATGGGGGTCCATGGAGATGGTGGGGGGGGTTAATGGTGGGGGAATCAGTGACCTTCAGGGGAGCAGAGGTGCTTCCCCTGGCTTTGAGGTGCTGATCTTATCCTTATTTGGGGATCTCCAGAAGAGCCTTGGGAGTTGGGAGATTAGAGGTTTAATTTGTCAGGTTTTAGGCGCAGTGTGGCCAAGGTGCGGGGATTCTCTGTTGTTCTACACCTGCATCTCCCTGACCCCAGGGTGAGCACTGCACCAGGTCACAGGGACGTGGCCTGGACCCTGGGGAACATGAGCCTGTGACACTGCACAGAGGCCTGGAGCAGGTGGGGGAGGATCCCTCCCTGCTGAGGCCTCATCTGTGCAGAAGGATCCCAGCCTCCTGTGGGGGCTCACGAGGAGTGTGGGGACTGGAGCCCATCCACAGAGCCAGTTGCCTGGGGGCTGAAGGCTTGCAGAGGGAGCCCCACAGGAAGCCCTGCACCCCAACCCCTGCAGCTGCTACTGGACTGTGCTCTTCTGCCTGAGGTTCCTGTGCCTCATGGACCCCTGGACCCCTGGGGATTGTGATCATGCACCAGTGGTACTTTCACAAGTCCAGCCCCTGTCCCTGCAGGGTTTGTGTCTGGGCTCACACTCACTCCCCTCACTGTGTGTCTTGCACAGTAATACACGGCCGTGTCCTTGGCTCTCAGGCTGCTCATCTGCAGATACAGCGAGTTCTTGCCGTTGTCTCTGGAGATGGTGAATCAGCCCTTCACCAAGTCTGCGTAGTTTGTGCTACTATCAGACCATATTTGTCCAACACACTGCAGCCCCTTCCCTGGAGCATGGCGGACCCAGCTCATGTGGTAGCTGCTGAAGGTGAATCCAGAGACTACACAGGAGAGTCTCAGAGACCCCCCAGGCTGCACCAAGTCTCCCCCAGACTCCACCAGCTGCTCCGCACACTGGACACCTGCAAACACAGACACTGCCTGTCAGGACCCTGCTCATGTCCACAGCTTCTCACCCTCCTGACTCCCCCCTTCATTGAGGCTCCTGTTCTCCAGGAATTACCTCCCAGAAGAGCCACAAGGAGCAGCCAGTTCAACCCAGGCTCCATGGCCAGTGTCGGCATTAAGTGCTGACCCCGAGCGGGCACCTGGATGCGGGCTGGGCTCCTGTACAGAGCTGCAGGGTCGAGCTGGTTGATTTTCATGAGCAGGGGGCCAGCCCTATTTGCATGTCTCCTGCTATATAGCAGCTCTGGGCTGGTGTCTGTGGAGGGTTGGGAGAAGGTCTTGGGGACTCTGGGTCATAATAGCTGTGTGAGCCTGTGACTGTATTGGGGACAGAGCTGTGTAAGCCTGAGTGCATGTTATGGGCAGCTCAGGTGCATATGCTCAGCAGGTGCACTATTGGGTCTTCCTCTTGCACGAGTTCTTCATATGTTTTAGATTCAGCCTTTTGTCAGATGTGATTGTGCAAATATTTTCTCCAGCTAAGAGAGTTATTTTTACCTGATTCATAGTTTTAATGAAGCTTTCCATCTGATGTAACCAGTTCGATTTTACTTATATCACTCCTCTTGCCTTGGACACCTGTCCATAGTGATATCACTGAAGCCAAAGCTGAGGTGTGTGTAGCTGTATTTATCCTGTGTTGATTCCACAGCTCAGTTAGGACATGATCTCCCTGCTCAAGGCAGAGAACTGGGTCAAAAAACCGAGGTGTATTTGTACAGTGGATCCCACTTAGCTATAAAAGGATGAAGTCCTGCCATTTGCAGCAACACAGAGGAAACTGGAGAGGATGATGTGAGGGATATGTCAGGAGGAGGAGCACAGGTGCTGGATGGTCTCACTCCCACGTGGGATGCGGAGACAGAGAGCAAAGTACAAACTCTTGACATGACTGCAAAACTGAGGCTCCCGGAGAGGGGGGGCGAGGAGATGGGGGGAGATGATCCCCTGGAATGTGGAAGTTGCTGGGCCTCTAGTGGATGCTGGGTGTGAAGGTCCATCCTTGTAGAGGCCAGAAGCTAGAGCTGTGGGAGACGCCAAGAGGTGAGCAACTTTCCTCCATGACCACAATAGCTGAGTGTCAGTGCAGCCATGATGATGAGGTCATGTCAGTTATCTTCCCATCACAGTTGTGCCGAACTGGAAGTCACCATGCAGGGAAGCCTGGGAGAGCTTCAGCATCAGAGACTTTAGCATCGATGAGCTGGTGACTCCAGGGGGGTGAGGAGATGACATTAGGCATAGTTTACACCCAAGGGGAAGGGACCTCTCCTGTGGCCTGAATGGACAGGTTTTCTCTCCGGTGTCCCCACACTGAGGGTGGAGCAGCCTCCTCCTTACAGCACAGGGACATGACCGTGTCTGTGACAGAATATTCTGAAGGGAAACCTTCCCAGCTGCAGACTGGGGCTGAGGACCCTTGGCCTCGGGTGCCCCCTGGTGGCTATGACTCTGGGTGCTGAACCCTCATTGTGGTCCTGGCAGGGGATGGACTCTGGGTTCACACTCACCCCTCACTTCTCAGGACCTGTGGGCTCATGCCCCCTGACGATGCTGACCAAGTGGTGACCAGGTGGAACCCTGGCCCCAAACCCTGGCCACTGGAAACTGCCCACAGCAGCGACCATTATCAGGACACTGAACCTGGCTCAGAGCCTGTGCCAGACGCTGACCCCAGGATCAGAGGAGCTCACAGTCCCTGAAACTGGGTGCCCCTAACTCCCCCTACCCCAGGTTGTGGCATTTAACAGGGTACTCTGTTCCCATTGGCTGGTGGCAGTTAGCCCCGCCCCCTTAAGGTGTTCCTCCCCCATTGGCCGGTGGTAGCTGGCTCCGCCCCATTTTGGTATGGCAGTTGGGAGCTGCCAGAAGTGGCAGTTGGGAAAGGGAGGAAAAAGAAAGAAGAGGGAGCAGTTGGAAAAAGGGAGTTGGACCAGAAGCAGGGGGCGAAAAGGCAAAGAGCAGAGACTAGGAGGAGACAGAGACCGTTTGGGGAGGAATGAGAACTTCTAGAGAGAGAACCTTTGGAAGAGCAGAGGAGAGTATGGCAGGCAGGTAAAGAGTAGCCCGAGTGACCAGGCTGGGCAGAGGCCCCCTGGAAGAGTGAGCTGGAGGGGACGAGGAGCCATGGTGTCTGGCAGAAATGTGGCCAGTGTGGAGAGGATGGCATTGTAGCAAGGTGATGTGGAAAGATGGTGCCTAGAGATGGCCAGCCTTTTGGAAAGGTGATTTCTGTATCAGCCATCGTGGAAGAAGTTTGAAGAGCCTTGGAGAAGTCGAGCAACGTGGACACTGGAGAGAAAAGAAGAAAAGAGAAGAAGCCGGAGAAAGGACTGGACTTTGCGAAAGTGCCTTCCTCTGAGGTTCAGAGGGGCGAAAGAACCATCATTGGACTGTGCCTTGGGGACCTTTGGGTCTGAGAATGGTGACTGGGGTAAGAAAACTGCCACGTGTGGCTTTAAGGACGTTTTGTTCTCCCTGTTCTACTCCCTTGTTAGTAAAACCTTGTTGTTAAACTGCAATTTGAGTGGCAACTGCTAGGCACGGGTGAAACGAACCCTTGGGGCTTCGTGGGTTGGAGGATTCTTGCCCTCACCCCTTCCTGTTGGAGACCCGATTTCACCCCCATGGTTGTGACCAAGGATACAGGGTGTTTCAGCTCATGGCCCCAGATGCTGAACTGGAGTCACCCTCCTGGCCGCCCTCGGACTGACCCTGCAGATCTGGCCACTACACTTGCTGCTACCCATCGCGGACCCACTCCTGACATTGCCCTGGTCCCTTGCCGAGTCCTGCTGAGGCTGCCTGGCATCTGCCTGTCAGACTCTGAACCCTGAACCCCGTGCTCAGAATGAGCCAGAGTCTACTGCCCAGGGATGATGACCCGCAGGACCAGGCGCTGCCAGGTGGTTGGAGGACACAGGTGGTGGCACTGATGCCCCTGGTGGGGGGGTTCGGACACACCCAGGATCCTCCATAGCCCCTCATCCCATGGCTTGTCAACCCCTTGCAGGCAGGTCCTCAGTGTCCGGAACAGAGCTAGGCTGTATGAATGGGTGCCCAGGCCCCTGGGAACAGGGTGCTCGGAACTGCTCAGTCATCACCAAACGTTTTTAGCCAAGATGTATTTCCTGCTGGGTTGTAGGGATCACCTCTAGGACTGTGGGACCCCATGCTTCTAGCCACCACGTAGTCCACGGGGGACCCCGGACGACAGCCCCATCCCTGTCCTTCCCGTCGCTGTGAGGACAGGCTGACCCAGGGCGGCAGTCTGTTGGGAGCTCTGTGCATCCCGGCTCCCCTAGGGTGGTGACCCGTTGCAGGTCCATGGGGTTCAGTCTGGCCGCGCCCTGCTGTGGGCAGACACTGGGCTGGGCCTGAGGGGTCCTGGGGCTGCTGTCCAGGGCCTGCGCCTTGGCCACATAGCCTCTTCCGGGCCTGACCCACCTCCCAGAGGAAAGATACAGAGAGAGGTGGTGGACTCCGCAACATGGGACCCCAAGGCCCCGCCCACAGGGGGGCAGGTCACACCCCAGGAAGGGGCTTTCCTGCCCTGAGCTGCTGAACCCAGGTGAGGCTCCAAGCTGCCCATGTGCAGTGGTCGCTGCCTCCTGCGGAGATCATAGTGCTGCCTCTCGAAGAGCTGGCTCTGCTCTCGCCACACCCGGCTTCCTCCTGTTCCCACAGTGACCCTGGAATGTCCTCTCTATGCAGTGGGGCCAGGGCTGGGGCTGCTCTGTGGGTGTCCCCTCTCCTGCCCATTGTCCCGGCCTCTCCCAGGAGCCCGGGTCTTGTCCCAGGCCTGTGTCCCCTGACCAAGCAGGGCCTGGCTGAGTGGAGCCCCCACCTCTGTGGACTGTAGGGGCCCAGCAGGGAGCAGCGAGGGGCTGAGAGCAGGAACGTGCTGCCCACAGCTACTGCCCTACACACCTGGGTATTGGGAAGTGGGAAGGACCAGGCTCAGGGACCCCTCCCCATGGATCCTCAGATTGTCCCAGCATTGTCTTGCTGAGTGTCCTTCCACACAGGCCTACTGTCCAGGAGAACATGTGAGCAGCCACTTTCTTGCCCTGGGCGCGTGAGGCTCACGGCTCGTGTCCTAAACTCCTCTGCGGAAGCCGCGGGTGAGCAGGGCCAGGGAAGCAGAGCCAGAGTCGCTCCCTGTCGGGAGCCACCCACTCAGCCCTGTTGGCTCATTCCTACTTTTGGCCGCTTTCACGCCCACAAAACTAGTCCCCATTCGCGCCAAGTTGTCCGTGTGGAAAGTCCTGATCTGAGCCCAGTTACAGTCAACCTGTGTCTATACTGCACACCTTCCCATGTGGGCAGCAGCGTGGACACCAGGCGGCCTGGAGAGTGGAGCAAGGCTGGGCTCGTCTCACTGGGTGGAGGTTTCAGGTCCATCAGGTCAGGGAGGCGCTGTCGCTGCTGCTCGTAGGTTCTGTTTCCCAGTGAAGACTTGTGTCTCCTTCTGAGCTGATCAGGATCCCTGACCCCCGTGTGGAGCTGGTTTTCCCGCATGTTTAACCCCCACTGATGCGGTCACTGTGATTCTGTCCTTGTGGAAAACACCCTTCGGGAGTTTCAGCATCAGAACCATGACTCAGAAGAACCTTCACTCCTCACTGTCCCCGCTCAGCTCTACTCACACCTCAGGGTCTCTTCTGCTATGTGCTGCCCCCCGACCAGGATGGCGCTGTCCCCAACACCGACTCCGCAGACTTGCGCCCAGACCAAGGACATAGGGCAGGCGATACCGGTCACGAGCTTGCTCAGGAGCTTCCCCACGTAGCCTCGTGCTCTGCTGGATGCAGTGGGTGTGAGTGGGCTGGGAAGGACAAGACAAGGTGTCTCCTGGGCGAGCAGACAGCTGGGAGGGACACCCCAGTGAGACGTCTGCTCCCAAAGGTCCACACCTGGTCTTGGGTACATCTCGGACCCGGGCGTACTAAGCAGCCCTGGTGGCTGCGCTTCGGGTGCAGAGCACAGCCCGATCCCCACAGGGCTTGTGTCCGGGCTCCCACTCAGCCTCACCATGTCCACAGTCCCCCATGGCCGCATGCCCGGGCTCAGGTCTCCATCACAGGCTGAGTTCCAACGGCCACTTCCGAGTAGCCCTGCTGCTGGGGACAGACAATGGAGACCTCACTGGAGAGGGGAGGGTCTGGAGAGGGGAGCGTGGAGAGACTCGTGTGGCCACCCCTGGAATGGGACCCAGGGAACAGGAGAAGCCACATCAGGTACCTGAGCTCATACTGCCCCATACTCCTGGGCCTGGACTCACCTGGGCACTGCCAGCGGCCAGAGGACGAGACCCAAGTGCCCACCTTCCTGCAGCTCAGCGTGGCCACCTGTACCTGAGCCCCTGTGAGTCCAGCCTGAGTCTAACCCTGGGCTCTGACCTAGAGCCCGAGGGGATTTGCCCACGGGAGCCCCTGGTGCATGCAGGATCTGAGCCAGGGCCCTGCCCCTTCCAGGGCCTCTGCATCTGAGGTGAGAAAACCTCGTGTCTATGTTCCTAAGAACCAGTCTTGAAAGATGGGGGTCAGCTGGGCTCGCTCTGCTCTCATCGCCATCTTGGCCACGCTGTGCCCTGTCCAGTCCCAGGTCCGAGTGGCAGGTCCAGAGGTGACTCAGCCTGCAAGAACGCGACTCCCTGGCCTGGGCGCTTGTGGAGAGCAGGCGCTGAAGACCCTGGGACCAGGATATCAGAGGGAGAACAAAATGCCCGCTGAGGGTGGCTGCTCTGAGACTACCGGTAACCAGGTGAGGCCCTGGGCAGGACGCCCTCCTCAGCAGGACCTGAGCTGAGGTGAGCATAGAGCTGAAGGGTGAGGCTTCTGTGACTGGGCAGTGGGGTACCTTCCACTCGTTCTTACTGGTTTCTTTCCTTGGAGTGCTCAGTCTAAAGAGGTGGTCAGACCTCCGGTGCCCATGGTTCTCCTGGGGCACCCTTCGTGGTGCTGGTGCTGACCCAGCGGGTTGCTGGATGAACTGGACCTGTAAATTCACCCAGGCCTCCTCAAGGACCACCAGCTGGACTGTACTCCACATCCAGCCTTTCCTGGCCTGGGTCCTCCATCTGCAACTTCTCCTCAGCCACAGCCACAAGGACAGACTCTCTCTTCCCCTCAGCGTGGGCTCACCTCCCCAGGTCAAAGCTCAGAGGCTGCCCCCTGCTGGGCCTGAAGGACCAGGTTTCCAGGAGCAAGTAACACAAATTCACTCAGAGTTCTGGAGGAGCCCTGGCAGAGGGCTGGGACTCATTTACTGTGGCAACATCCGACCTCCCACGTCATCAAGTTTTTGAAATTCATGAGGAAAAGGAGGTGAATATCCTCTGTCTGCTCCTGCAATAGGGGCACCCTAAGATACTGAGATCAATGTGGACAATAGTATTGTCTGGATGAGATGCCAAAATTAGGTTTGTTATTCATTTTTTTTAATATATTTTCGTATTTTAGGGCTGTCCCTGCCTTGGAAGCTGATCTTCTGCTTTTATTTCCTACATCTTTTCATCATACTGCAACAACTGTTTCATAAGAAGTACTTTTTATTTATGTCTCTCAAAGGAGAAAAATCCCAATAATCAACAATCTGAGAAAAAGTCTCTTTTGGGTATAATTCTCTGAGGTGAAAACCCATATGAAAGACATTTGAAAGAGAAGTAGCTCTGGGGTACGATTTTCTCAGTTGGAAAATCCCATAATCAACTGTTTGAGGAGACATATCTTCTCTGTATATTTTCATTGGGTTAAAAGTCATTCTGAGCAGGGGTATTTTGGGTATGTTTTCCTGAGGTGGAATATCTACATGAAAGATATTCTGAGCAGAAGTATCTGTGGGGATAATTTCCTGAAGTGAATTATCTTTTAGGTAACTTTTCCTGAAGTGAATCAGGTTTTGGGTAAGTTCTCCTGAAGTGACATGTCCCTGAACACGACATTGTGAGAAAGAACATCATTTTGGCCAGCATTTCCCGAAGTGAAGTCCTCTTGGAAGGTTTCTCTGAAGAGAAAAGTCCATAGAAAAGACAGTCTGAGGAGAAGTGTCTCTGGGTCCAAGTCTCTCAGGTGAGAAAACCCCGCTAAAGACCTTCTGGGCACAAGGACCCTCTGGGCTGGTCTCTCTGAGTCAACACAAAACAACAACAGAGGAAACTACAACTGACCATCCATGCAGAACGACCCCTTGAAGACGTCCTCTGAGGTGAGGAACCGGCAAAGACAAGAGAAAGGACAGCACCTCTGGCCGGTGTCTGGGAGATGAAAGGTCCCCATAAAAGAT
>PVHY01026834.1:0-16867 GCA_004024945.1 Uropsilus gracilis
AAAAAAAAAAAAAACAAAGAGCACCGCTTCTCGGCCTTTTGGCTAAGACCAAGGGCAGGATACAGAATATAAGCCAAAAGCAGACACAGGGAGAGGAACAACAGGACTAACTGGCATGAGAAGTAAGAAAAGGAAGAGCTAAGAGGGAGCAAGAGAATTCGCAGGCTGGCTTGTGGCCAGAGGTCATCTCTCCTACCCCAAAAGCATCCTCCAAGCAGAGACTAGTGCAAGCAAAGCCACACATGGCCAGCGGGTGGTTTCTTCACCGACACCCTTCCTCATGTGGCAGCCTAAGCTGGTCAGCAGCCAGAGCCCCCCGCAGTTTACTCTCCAAAGGCCCAGCTGTTACCTACCGAGAACCCAGCTCAAGAGGACGCATCTGGGAAGCTCCATCTTCTACCATCAACTTGGCTATAATGTAAGCACCACTCACTCGATCAGAGTGGCTCTTTTCTGTCCCTCAAACATCCCCCACATCCCAAGCTCTTTTTTTTAGCTAGATTTCACTACATTGCCCAGGGTTGTCTTGAGCTATGGACTCAAGTGATCCCTAGCCTCAGTCTCCCAGTAGCTGGGGTTACAGGCGCACACCACCATGCCCAGCTCCAAGCCTTCTTTCTTTATTCTTTTTTTTTCTGAGAATAAGTCTTGCTTTTTTTTTTGAGACTAGCTCTCACTCTCGTTGCCCGGGGTACCACAGACTCAAGCAATCTCCAGCCTCAGTTTCCCAGGTAGCTGGGATTACAGGCATGCGCCACCACGCCCAGCTCTTTTTTTGGAACTAGGTCTCGCTACAGGCCCCAGGCAGGACTCGAACTGCGATCCCTGGCCCCAGCTGCTTTATAGGCTGAAGCTTACAGGCACGAGCCACCGTGTCCGGCCAAGCTCTCTCCTGGTCATGCCTTTTCATGACAAGAGGTATTTCAACATTCTAAATTTTCTGTTTCAGGATAAAGCCTGTAACTCAGGTCTACTCCTTATAAACACCTCTGTGCATTTAGTAATTCTGATCTTTTCTCTTCCTGAAAGTATCTATTCTCCTCCCCCTTTACACCAGACAGGGCATACAATTTGGCCAAAGGAGCCACTCTGGTGTAGGAGAGTCACCTCATCTTCAATTCCCGAAGGGTGAATTGAATGAACTTTCATAAATTAAATTAAACCAATAGGCGCACACATCCAGCCACACCACAGGAAGTGATTCCAAGTCTGTGTGCCTGGAGACAAGGAGGGGCTAGGTGTTTTGATGCAAGTATCAGGACTTGTGGGCAGGAAGCAGCAGTGAAAAGACAGTGAGAAATGCTACTCTCTCTACAGAGAGGCCGTGGCAGGTGGAACTTCACAGCCAGGTAGGTGGGAGGGTTTGGAGAAGGGAAGACTGCAGAACCCCAAAAAGAGAAGAGCTGAATAACAAACCCACAATGTAGATGAGATGAAAAGGTATCAGGTCCAGAAAAGACCTGGGGCTGTGGCCTCTGACTCCCACAGAGAAAAGAGGAACATACCAGGTAAGGAAGCAGGAGAAGACATGCACATAGCTTCTCTTCCCTCAAAGCCCTCAAGCCATGCCCCATCTGCCCTCAGGAAGCAGCCTCCACACCCCGCCCCCCTGCTGCTCACTCACCTGAGTGGGCGCCCCTGGGCATCTCCCCTTCAGTGGGCCACAGGGACACTCCCCCTTCAGCCCTGGAGACAGCGTCAGGCTGGAAGGCTTGGTAACCTGGTCAGACATGAGAGACGGGGACACGCTGAGGGGCCTGGGGTGGGCGGGGCCACAGAATGTTCTAAGGTAAACAACTCTCAAAGCTATAGAATAAAGGGCTTTCTCTTTATGGAGGAGGATGAGAAAGAAGGGGAAAGCAGAGAACACTCCTCAGGAGCCAGCCAGGAACTTGCCCCTCACAGCACCACACAGCCCAGGGTCTCTCAGTCAAGCAGAAAAGGCCACTGATGGGGACGCAAAGGGACCTGGGGCACCGTCCTCACCCATGGACACCAGGTGGCTGTAGTTCTCCAACATCACCTCCCGGTACAGGGCCTTCTGAGCCGGGGCCAGGAGCCGCCACTCCTCCCGGGTGAAGTACACGGCCACGTCAGCGAAGGTCAGCGCGTCCTGTCACAGCACAGGGAGGGCGTTGTGAGACGGACTTGTGGAGACAGGGAGGGGATGCCACAGGCTCTCTGCCCATTTCACTGCACCACAGACATCCAGACATCCAAAGGGCTTTATGTTATGAAAGCAAATGAGAAACACTGTACAATCTACAAAGTGCGTTCACACAGGGGTCCACATTGCAACATCAGACTACAATTTACACAACTTGACTAGTAATAAAGTACAAACAAGGTATCTCTATGTATATATTCACCAGCAGCTCAGCTGTGGCTTAGTAAGAGCTCTCTCTCTCCCATACAACACACACCACAGGACAGCACTCCACAGTGCTGCTTCCGTTTCCCTGAGTCTCCCAGTGGATTCTCGCAGGAGCCTAACCCCACCGTTGGGCACCAACTTCAGCATTTATGAGCAGCTGTTGTTCAAGATCTGCCCCACTCTCCATCACCTCCAGAAAAAGAATCACAGATTCCCGGAGAAGAGGCCAGGAGGTGACCCATCTCCCCCTCAAACACAAAGTCCCACATCAGGGGCAAACCCCACAGAGCTGACGGCAGAGACATCAGACGCCACGGCCAGTGGTCCTTCCCATCCTGCCTCCCAGCCCACCAAGACCACATTCTTATCCACCAGCACTCCTCCTCCCCCAACACACATCCCAGATGGGACACTGACAAAGAGGGGTATTCCTCCCAAGATCTTGCTTACCCAGTTTTCTCCTCTTAGATCAGACAGTCCTTTCTAGAGACTTCTACCACCCCAAGAAGGAACAGAGAAGAGAAAACACAGCATCCTCACCTCGGCCTCCATCGCTCTCTCCAGACTCAGAACAGCTGCACTGAGCTGCCGTGGGGGTGCAGCCTCCGGATCTGATCTGCTTCAATCGCTGTTCCCCAACCTCAGTCTGCAGCCCAACGAGTCCCACCAAGACTGATTCCCAGATCCTTCCTCCTTCCCCGGACGCTCTTGCTCCCAGAGTCAGGGCCTGTGGGTGCAGGAGAACCAGGGTGGCATGGACTATAACTGGGAAAGGGCTCATCAAGCACTGCCAGGGTGCTGTAATGTTTTTTCTTGATCGGGTCAGCGCTGCACATTTTGAGAGGCCAACAACTGATCTTAATTCTGGCATGATCTGCCAGAAGGCCCCATCAGGCCTCAGAAAGCATGGGACTGGTCCTAAAAGACCAACCCCATAACAAACACTAGGTGAGATGAGTGTGCCTCATCTTTCTAGGGGGCACCTAAAACCACACGGACAGAATTTCACAGTAGTCTCAGTCCTAATAAACCAAACCACAAATGATGCACGTTTACAGGGTAGGAAAAGCTGCCGGAGAAAGTACAACCTTCGCCCAGATCAGATGGCAGGCTGAGGCGATTGCACTTCGCAATCAAAAGCATCATAAAACTAAAGAAAGGAAAGACACCTTCAGCGGCTTGAAAATCCTGCAGCACGAACTGTAGAATAAGCACAGAACACACTTGCCTGACCCCTGCACAGAAAACAAAGCAAAAAAACCATGACTGAGTCTGGCCAATACCGATGCAAAAGGAGGCTGACTGCAAATGGAGAAACAGTGAAGGAATGACTGAGAACCTTGGGAAATTGACTGCTGAGTGAATCCAGTTCTCAGAGTTCTCAGAAAGAACATCATATACCAGCTCAGGAGTCTTCGCATGCAAGACTCCCACCTCTGAGGCAGCCTCAGAGAAGCACCGGCCGTAAGACACCTGGAGGCAGTCGCAGGTGTGTGTTCTGGAAGGAACATCCGGGAACTGGGGACAAGACTTAGTGTATCCTCTCAAAAGACAAAAGAATCAGGCCACAGTCAGGCCATATATTAAGTGTCAATAATATAAACAAAGCCGGGCACAGAGGCATGTGCCTGTAAGTAACAGGTTATGGAGTCCCAGTGAGGTCTGGGGATTGTGGTTGGCGTCCCGCCCCGGGCAAGAAGAAGAGACATGGCTGGTGAGACTCTAAGGGCTGGCCTTGAAAATACCTGTTTATTAAGCTGGCCGCAGTCACGCACGGCTTTAATCCCAAGCCTAGGATGGGAAGCTGAGACTGGGAATTGCTGGAGTCCGTGGGTTCAAGACTCACCTGGGGCAACATAGCACGACCTAGTCCCAAAAAATAGCTGGGCGTGGTGGCGCACGCCTGTAACACCCCAGCTACCTGGGAAGCTGAGGCTGGGGATGGCTTGAGTCTGTGGTACCCCAGGCAACGAGAGCCTGCGGTTCCAAGGGCAAAAATAGTGAGACCTGGTCTCAAAAAAAAAAAAAAAAAAAATCATTTTGAATATATGACATAGATGAATACTTTCAGAAAGAGAACTAATAAATAAATAACTCTATTGACTAGCCAGGCGTGGTGGCGCACGCCTGTAATCCCAGGTACCTGGGAGGCTGAGGCTAGGGATCACTTGAGTCTGAGGGGTCGAGACAACGGTAACAAGTTAGTCCAACCACTACTTACTGGTTCTCGGGGTGTAATCCTGTGGGGTGACCGAAAGCTCCTCTATTTCAAGAGAATTCCAGCTGAACCTTGGGCAACTGGAACCGTGGACACACCAGCCCTGTCTTCAGGCTGGACCAGGAACAGAACAAGTGGTTCAGCCAGAGAAGAGCAAAGTGTGTGCAGATGCCTGGAGGGATGGCAGCTCCCGCTGCTGACCCTTGGGGCAGATACCTGCACGGGGCCGCAGGTGCCACGGGCCGCCTCGCTGGCCGCACCACAGCGCACACCGCAGCGCCGAAGCATCTAGACCTACAGAGGATGCGGGGCGCCGCCGAGGGGCCCTGCTATGGGACCCCCAGACTCAGGCTGAAGAGAGCGACCTCCTGACAAACACCCCCCCCCCCCCCCCCCGTCGGCCTCCGGTTCCCTCCATCAACCCCCCAGGGACCCCGACCCCGCCCCAGCCGGGGTGGGGGGGGGAAGGGGGCGCGGGATACTCGCGACCCCCAAAGTAGCGCCGCACCCCAAGAGCCCCGGGAGGGTCCCCAAGCTCGAGTCACACTCAGGTTACCCCGACACACACCGGGACCGACGACGATCACCTCTAAGCCGCGGTCGCCGTCTGACCCCGGGACCCCGTGTCCGGCACGGCAGCGCCCGGGTCCCCGCGAACCCCCTTCAGCGCCCCGCCCCCCCGAACGCCTCCAGCTCGGCCGCCCGACTCCCCGATTCCATGCCCATTCCCAGCGCGGCCGCGTCACAACACAAACCTCCACTCTCGAACCCGAACTTCAGGTTCCGACCCGCGCGCGGACCGACTTTGCCGACACCGACCCGCGCAGCCGAACTTCGCTTTCCGCGGGCTCCGGGAGCCGACGGCTCGGCAGCGACCCGGGCGGCGCCTACGGCGGCCGCAGAGGACAAGAGCACAGGCGCGCACACCGCGCGAGGGAATATGTCTGCGCCCAGTTGGAGGGGCTCTGGCGGCGGCCATATTGAAGGACGGACGGACGGACGGCAACGCGGAGATGGCCTTGGGGAAGCTGACCCAGCCTTGGGCTCACCGAGGGCGTCACAGTGTTTACGTTTCCCAACACCAGGGCTCCTGCGGAAAACGTGCGCGTTTCCAGGCAGGGCGCAGGCTAAGTTGGTCTCGGACAAGGCCTGCTTTCTGTCCCCTTGTGCATGCTCGCAAGCACACACATGACCCTGAGCCATCTGTGAAGCAGAAGCTATTCCAGAAGAGCCATACAAATCAAAGCCAACTCGTTGGACAGTGTGCGAATATTATCAGTTGAGAAAGGGCAGATGGAAATAAAACGTTGTTAGGGAACAGAGGAAACCACAGAGGAAACTTACATGGAACAGTTAGCCCTCTGTCGCATAGCTGTGTATCCGGTAAAGACCTATACTCAGAACACACGGTTCCATTCGGACGGTGGGACCCCCACCCATACCTAACCATGATAGATGGTGGGACCCCCCCCCACCCATACCTAACCGTGACTCAAAGGAGTTAGAGGTCAGAGGACAGTGGGTGAAAGAGAATTCTCTTTGTTCCATCGGTGTCATGTGGGGCAGGAACAGGGTCCAGTGTCACCGTCCATCTCCTTACCTGAATTATTTTATTTCCCTTGAACTAAGTGTCCGGCCCCAGCATGCTGCAAAGTGGATTTCCTAGAGCAGGGCTGCTAGGAAGGGAGGGAGGGAGCCATTGTGCAGAATGGGGAGGACGGATTGCCACACATGCCATCGGGGCTCCTGATGATTCTTCATTCCCTAGAAGCTCCAGGTGCTCGCTGTTCGGCAGAGAAAGTAGGAAAGAACAGGACAGGAGGGTGGACAGCGTCTTCCCTGGCCAATACACACTCTCCTCTCCCCACTCGGATCCCACTTCCTCTGTAAATAAATCCTTTTATTTAACTATTCCCATTTCCCAGTTCTATGCTTTTGTTCCCAACTGTGCAGGTGAGGTGGCACTCAGAGCGTAGCGCCATGATGCAGGCCCACTACCTTAAGGACATCAGGAGTGGAAGCAACTTGTCCTTTCTCCTGGTGGTTTCAGCAAGTGGCCTCCCAGGCTCAGGGCAACCACCACAATCCATCCAGGGGTCTGACTCACCAGTCCTAGCAACCGGCTCACCAGACCACCACAACCATCACAAGGGACAAGGGGAGACAGACCTATTGGGTGAGGTACTCAGGACAGACCCGGCAGGGAAGAGACACTGCCTGCATCATCCTGCTGCAAAGTGAGGGTGGGATGGGGATTTAAGGCAAATGTTTTCAAATACAAGTGGGTATCCGGCTCGGCTCTGGTTTCAGTGTCTTGGAAATCAGTGCACCTTCCTGATCAAGGCTTCTGGGTGTGACTGAGAAATCTGCAAGCATGTGTCTCAGATTCGGGACAGGAAACCTGTATAGAATATCATTAGAGCCGGGCATGGTAGTGCATGCCTGTAGGTGGCAGCCTAGGAAACCATGGCTGGGGCCAGGGATCAAAGTTCGAGTCCCGCCGGGGGGCATGTAGTGAGACCTAGTCCCAAGATATAGCTGGGCATGGTGGTGTGTGCCTGTAATCCCAGCTACCTGGGAAGCTGAGGCTGGGGATTGCTTGAGTCTGTGGTAACCCGGGCAACATGAGCCTGCGGTTCCATGGGCAAAAATGCGAGACCTAGTCTCAAAAAAAAAAAAGAATTTCATTACAAACAGTTCTGGAATGTTCTCTGCCGAAGAGAACATTAAAGCATATATACTTTTTGAAAGCTTCGGGGTGTACTAGGAGGAAAATTTCCCCCACTCCTCACACAGTTAATGTATCATTATAATTATAGTTATATTTATCATTATTCCTAGGCTTTCCCTGCCAGAATGTATCATATCAGAAGACATTCCTCTCTCCCTCTGCAGTGAAAGGTCCAACAAGGCTGTTGTTTGCCTGCTTTGGTCAGTGAGGGCCCTGAGGGTACACTTGGTGCAGGTCTCAGTGACAGAGCTCTGCAATGGATGTGAATCCTCATCATCCTGGGTTTCAGGAAGAACTCAGCCCGCACAGCGTGGCTAGTTCCCAGTACTTCTTTTTTTCGAGACTAGGTCTCATTATGATGCCTGGGGTATGACGGAATCAAGCCATCCCCAGCCTCAGCCTCCCAGGTAGCTGGGATTACAGGCATGCACCACCACGACCAGCTGTTTTTTTGAGACTAGATCTCACTATATTGCCCTGGGTGGGTCTCAAACCCACAGACTCAAGCGATTCCTAGTCTCGGCCTCCTTTTATTTTGTCCATATTCAAAAGTTTATCTTTTATATTAAATAATTCATTTATATATAAATTTCACATCTTTGTAATCCCTGGGGTTCACCCACCACCCTCCCTTTGGCCTCCCTTTTTAGGCTGGGATTAAAGATGCACGCCACCGTGCCCAGCCTTCCCAGTACTTTTTCTATGATAAGACAGTTTATGCAGACAAATAGATTAACTGCAAGAGAAAAACACTAAGTCAGACAGTCTCCTCACAGGAAAAATAAGGAGCCAAAGCACATTCTCAGGTCAGCAGCGAACAGTGGAACAGGAGCTTGGAAAGGGTGGCAGCTGACAAGGGTCACAGGACTGAGGACAAATATTTTCCTTTTTCTTTTTTCTCTTTTAGGTCTCGGTATGTTGCCAGGGAACCGCAGACTCTCGTTGCAGGGTACCCTGGACTCACGTGATCCCCAGCCTCAGCTTCCCAGGTACCTGGGATTACAGGCACATACCACCACACCCAGCTATTTTTTGAGAGTAGGTTGTGCTATGTTGCCCCAGGTGGGTCTTGAACCCACAGACTCAAGCAATTCCCAGTCTCAGCTTCCCACCCTAGGCTTGAGATTAAAGCTGTGCGTGACCACGGCCGGCTTAATAAACAGGTATTTTCAAGGCCAACCCCAAGGAGTCTCACCGGCCATGTCTCTTCTCCATTCTGAGAGATGTCGGTTCTCGGCCCCCTTTTTATTTACACTGAGAATTCCTTGTCTGCCCTGCCCACCTTAAACTCAGTTATTCAGACTATACTGCCATGCCCTACCCTAGCTCAGTCTCTCAAAGTACCAGACGCTACACCATCCATTCACCTTCCAGACCAGTGTGTGACTTTATCAGGCTTCAGAGCTACAAAGTCCTTCGGCCAGCGCCTGGGAGCTCAAGTCTCCGGGTACTGGAAATGACCTGTTTGTCTCTAGGCCTCCTTTGCAGCCTGAGCAGCTCCTGAGCAGCCACTGAGCTGTGCTGTCTGGGGACCCAGACTCTCATCTCCAGGACAGCCCAGGACTTGACACTGGCCTAGCGCAGTCCAGGAGCTGAATGCTGGGCTCATGCAGAAATCGATCTACCTGGGGACAGAACACAGGTGTACTTCCAGGTCTCTCACAGGTGCTTCAGGTGCACGGGAGCCCTTCCACTGCCGGGCAGCGCAGCACTCCTGAAGAATGTCTCACAACGCCTTAAAGCAAGGCTTCCTGTTCAATTTTGAAATGAATACTTGATACCCCCAAATCCCTAGCTTGAAACTTCAACTCAAATGGAACATAAAGAGATGAGGTCGTAGAGGTGATGAGGTAAATGACAGTGGAGCCCACATCGTGAGGATGTTTTCATGAGCACCCTGCATGCTTCCACCAGGAGAGCACACAGGGGGAGACTGTCCCAGGACCCAGGAGTAGCCCTCAACGCATCCATCTCCACAGCTTTGACCTCGGACCACCCAAGGTTAAACGGTGGGTGCTCCCAGCCTTGGCACTCCCCAGCAGCAGGCATGACACTCTCAGGGCCCATGTACTCACTAGTGAGTAGTGGCTGGTCTAGGTGACTGGGCCTGTACAGATCCACACGCAATGCTCTCTCCCCTCCAGGGACTGGGGGGCTTTCTGTTTTGCTCACACTGCGGCCTTCACTCCTGCAATAGTACCAGGAGCAAAGGTGGATGTCACATAAGTGGATAAATAAACTGAGGATCAAAAGCCCCGCTGTGTAACATAAATGGTTCAAATGGTTATGACAGAAGCTGCAGTTTCCGATAAAACCTCCTGAGGTGGAAGAAACAGAACTGATGTTATCTCCTTACACCCCACCAATACATTAGTCCTTTCTTGGTTTTTCTTTCATTACAAAATTCCACATATAGGTTACTGATTTTAAAAATTGACTCAATTATTCCTCCAATTAGAGGACGTCAAAGATCCTTTATTCACTGAACAGAGACAGTGAAGCAAATGATGCATATTTGGCTTGAGATCAAATGTAATCTGGGTACAAAATATACATTTTAAAAGATGAGAACAGCAGGTTTCCCCAGAGGCAGCCTTTATGCAGTTCCTCTGAGTTTGTTTTTTATTTTTGAGACTCGGTCTCACTATTTTTGCCTGTGGAACCGCAGGCTCTCATTGCCCGGGGTACCACAGACTCAAGCAATCCCCAGCCCCAGCTTCCCAGGTAGCTGGGATGACAGGCACGCGCCACCATGCCCAGCTATATATTTTTGGAACTAGGTCTTGCTACATGCCCCGTTGGGACTCAAACTGCAATCTCTGGCCCCTGCCGGAGCTTCCTAGGCTGCCGCTTACAGGCATGAGCCACCATGCCCAGCCTTGAGTTTATGTTTCTCAGACAAAAAACAGGAACTAGAAAGTTGAGGCAAAAACTTTCCCCCAAAGACCTGTGTCTTTCTACTGGCTGCCTGGGACATAAAATAAGACATAATTGACCCCTGAAGGCACCACCATGTTCACTGCATTCTTGAGGTTTCCAGCCTGTGCAAAGCCACTACAGAGTCCTGAGGGGGCACCTCTGGCCACAGGCTGTCCCACAAGGACCACATTCCTGTCTGCCAGGAGCCCAGGGATGTTAAACGTTGTCCCAGGGGCCACAGAAGATATGGGCACAGTCACTGGGACCACAGCAGACACGGGCATAGTTATGGAATTCAGGAGGGTGTGCTTCGTTGTCATGGCAACACTGTTCTGGGACAGGCTGTGTTGCTGGGAGGGAGGGCTGGCCCCCTTGGCTGAGTCTCCGCACTTCTCCTTGGCGTGTACTTTCTTATGTTTCAGAAGCCAGGACATGAGGACAAAAGTTTTCCCACACTGACAGCAGCTATAGGGCCTCTTGCTTTTATGACTTCCTTGATGGCTGATGAAGTCGTTTTTCACGCAAAAGGTTTTCCCACATTCACTGCAGAGATGGGGTTTTTCACCTCCATTATTCTGCTGATGAGCAATGAGATCCGGCCTTGTGATGAAGCGCTTTCCACACTGATTGCACATAAACGGCTTCTTGCCCGCATGAATCCGCATGTGCACCTTGCAATTGCCCTTGGACGTGAAGCCTTTCCCACAACAACCACACAGAAAAGGTTTCTCTCCAGTATGACTCCACATATGCACCTTGCAACTTCCCTTGTAGAGAAAGCCTTTTCCACAAACACCACAGACAAAAGGTTTCTCTCCTGAATGAGACCGCATGTGCACCGCGTAGCTGCCCTTGTAGACGAACGTTTTCCAACAAATACTGCATTCAAACGGTTTCTCTCTGGCATGCGTTTTCTGATGTGCGCTGAGCAGTGATTTCCTGATGTAGGCTTTGCCACAGTCAGTACATTCATAAGGTTTCTCCCCAGTATGCGTCCGCTGGTGTATGGTGAAAAGGAACTCTCTGAAGAAAGCTCTCCCACATTCCCTGCACACAAGAGGCTTCTTGCGTTTTCGAGTGTTTTGACTGACAAATTGCGACTTAGCGATGACGAGTTTTCGGTTTTCAGGGAGTTGAATTTCAGGCTGACACTCTTCCTGCTTGGCCTGGAGGGGGGATCCCCCATCTCCAGTGAGCTTAGCAGCCTTCTTTGCTTCACAGTTTCTGCTCTGAGGAACTGAAGTGAAACTTGAGCTCCTACTTTCCCTGTGTGAGCCAAGCAGGTCATGACCCTCCCCTAACACAAAGTGACCTGTGCTCTGACGAACAGTACTTGCTGTTGTGCTGTGCTCACGGTGTGGGTCCAGACTGCGCTCCGTCTTCTCGTTTTGTAAGGGCGCTTGCAGATCATCTTCAGCTTTCAAGAGTCCTAGAGAAAAAAGAGCAATGAATTCCTACAAGGTGATTTCAGAGGCACCTTGATGTGAGGACTCTTACCAATGACTATCAAATGAGTACAAATCAAGCTTGCGTTTAACATTCCTTATACACTGGTAACATCACTGATACCTAAAGGCTGTAGAAGGAAAACTCAGTGAGCAGAAAAGCAAGGTCAGATAATTCCCAAGGAAGACGTGAGGGCTGGGCGGCTGTCTGGAGAAGGTCCTGCACAGCACAGTGTGTGTGGACTGGAAGCCACACAGGGCGCGAGCGAGCACACTGGGGTGGGCGGGTTCCATCATGGAAACTGCTGAGAGCAGCCCAGGCCCGCTGGCCAGCTCACCGAGGGCTCCCCAGGGCCGGTCAGAGTGTTCGTGTCCTCGTACCTGCAGCTCAGCTCATAGTTTGGTAAAAGCGCCTTAAAGGGCAGGGACGGACACAAGGCACGGGCTGCAGTAAGGACCTGGAAGGAGCAACAGCGGTGAAGAGAGGAGGAGGAAAAGAGTCACATCTGGAGGACACACTGCTGGAACCACAGCAGCTCAGCCTCAGCCACGAGTTCCGTCTACCAAAGAGAGGTGAGCTTAGCTGGAACTGAGGACCATCACAATAGCAATGGGGAAATGAGCAGAAGATAGGGCACATGGCGGTAACACCCATGCAACACTGGAGGAGACAGAAGGAGTAAAACATAGGGATTTAGTTGAAGCAGGCCTGAATTCTGATCTGGGTTAGCGTGACACAGAGAATACAGGCTGTCAAAGTCCCTGCTGTGAGTCAAACCTACCCATCCCCGGCAGAACCATTCGGGACAAGTGCCCAGATCTGGAGGACACCGAGTGGGGACCTTGGTGGCAAGTGTGTGCGTAGCCATCTGCCTGGATTGAAGCTGCACAGGTGCCCAGGAGAACCCACACGACAGAGGCTGTCTGGAGCGAAGGTGGTGCCAGGTCTGTGCCATGAGTGAGATCAGGAGAGCAGCCATTTATAAAGAATTACCTAGAACGTGTCTCAGATGACAGCGAGAAGTCAGCAGGAAGCCAACAGCTGAGCTCTTACAGAGAAAACTTGGGGAGGGTGAGAAGATGAAAGAACAGAAGATGAAATAGGTGAGTCCCTCAGAGAACAAACAGGGAAGGAAGCAAAGACAGAGGGAGACCGGCGGACCCTGGGCTTGGAAAAGGAGTCACTTCACCCAGGTACAGAGAGGAAGAAGACAGGGAGGAACTCCAACTACTCTGGGCAGGGATAGGTGGGCAAGGGGAGTTACACAGCCAGGGTGATGATCGACATGATGAGTAGGACAAAGACTTGAGACCCTCAGGAAGAAAGAACAGAGAAATAACAAGATGCAGATGGAATAAAAAAGGGTCAGACCTGGATGGCAGGGATCTCTTTGGCACTGGTTTCCCACAACAGAAAAGGTCCCATATGGGGAAACAAGCTCGGGGCACTGGGACTGTAAGGGCAGCTGTGAGGACCAAGTTCCCAGGCAGTGGGGGGACTCACAGCTAATACCATGGTGGAAGATAGACACCAGCCCGAGGGGGAGCCAGGGAGACTTGAGCAATTAAACTGCTATCCAGGAGGGGCGTCTGTGAAGTCCCCGGTTTGTCACTTGTGGTTTCTACGTGCACCTCAGGCTCTGCTCAGCGGACCCTATCTGTGGTAGGACAGAGATATCTGGCTTTGTGCCAGTCTGCAAATTCTTGCTCAGCACTCGCTCGCAGCTCTTCCTTGCTCGTTCCTTCTAAAAATAAATCCTGCTATAGTTTCTTCAAATATGTCTACTTTTGCTTCCCATGTTGGTAAGCTTGGTTGTGAGGCCCCACCAGCCACATCAACCGGGTTTCGAAACCCCCATGCCTCTGCGGCACATCTCTCTCCTGAAACCGCTCACAGACCTGTCACCTCCTTGGACCCATTAGGCGTGGTCTCCACACCTGCCCCTGCTGCTTCCTTCACTCACCTGACCGGGTGTGACCGTGAGTTTCATTTTCCATCATCCATGGATATTCTCCAATTTCCAGCCTGGAGAGCCACTCCGGTTGGTGGGCTTGGTGACCTGTCATGGTACATGAGAGACACAGGGAGCTGGGTGTGGGGGTCTGTAAGGACCGTAGGGTGTTACATTTGAAGACAAACAGCTCTGACATGCAAAGGAGATGGGCCTCCCTCTGTTCTCTGTCCCCTGCAACATTCCTCCTAGCTGACACCATCAGCGTCAGGTTTTCCCCACACACCATTCTGTGTCACCAACGGCATCGAACAGACCGTCCCACAAGTGAACTCAACTGTGACAGTAATGGCCTGCAGAGAGCATCCAATCACCCTGGGGGTTCAGTCCCCAAGACCCATTCCACTCTCACCCCTAGTTCAGATGCTAACCGCTTGGAGGCTGTAACCTGAGCTTCTGACTGACCATGTCCTGATCAGAGGATCCCAGGACATCCTCTCAGGTGAACTCATGAGGGGGACACAGAACCTGGGGATGAATGTGGACAGCTAGGTGGCCAGCTTCTAGTGAAAGGACGCAGCTGGGACACCACCCTGGCAGGGGTGACGTGAATACTGAGAAGCCACCTCAGAGCCAGTGGGTGGTGCTAACCGTCAACTCCATGGCAGAAAGAGAACCTTTACCACAAGTTGTGTGGAAATGTCACAGGGGGTGCATGCTAGATGAACATCCACCGCCCGGAGTTGACCACAGTCACCCCAAAATATTACATCAACCCAGAGGAAGCTGAAAGGGGTTTGCTGTGAATAAGGAAAAACACTAGTTCACCTTTAGGCTCTTATAACACCAGAACCACCAAAGGAGTGGGAGCCCTGTGCTGGATAGGACATGCGGTTACAAGTGTACTGATGTTTGCTGGTATCAATAAATTCACACCTACACAGGAAAGCCTCTTCTCCCAGGACAAGGACGAGAACACCCTTTCTCAGAAGCCAGAGCCTCTCCCCTCACGTCACCACACTCCCCCCAGCGCTCTCAAGACCCAGCAGGTAAGACTACTGAGAGTGACTCTGAGGGGCACGGAGGTGCTGTCCTCACCCACAGACACCAGGTGGCTGTAGTTCTCCAGCATCACCTCCCGGTACAGGGCCTTCTGAGCAGGCGTCAGGAGCCGCCACTCCTCACGGTTGAAGTGCACGGCCACGTCGGCAAAGGTCAGCGTGTCCTGTCACAGCACAGGGAGGGCGTGTGAGTGGGCTTGCAGGGACAGGAGGGGACATGACAGGGCCTCGGCTCATTTTGTACTAACCACATGGAGACATCCAGAGGGCTTTTATTTGGCGTGAACAGATACAAGATTCCTAGAGCAGAGACCAAGACGTGACCCATGCGCCCCTCAAACACGAGATCGCACATCAGGGACGAACCAGATGCACCAGCAGCCATGGCCCCACTGGCCCCTCCCGATGTGTCTCCCAGCCCCAGTGAGAGCCCAGGTCAGTCTGTGGTAGTGTCCCCATCCAAAGTAATAACTCCCAGATCCAAAGTAATAAATAGGGTATTTCTCCTCAGATCCTGCTAGTCAGATTAGAAAGCCAGTTTTTAAGAGGCCTCTAAAATCACAAGCTACCCAGCAGACATGTATCCATGGGGAGAAGAGCCTTCTCCCTGCTTCTCACTGGGGGTACGGGTGGTCTCCCCCCACCCCATGTCCTTGAGACTGTGCTGGGAATCTTCATTTCTGTCTTTACATCTCAGACCATAGTCCTGGGTGCTCGATAAGAGAAAATAAAATAGACATGGAACTAAAAAAGAAGAACACACAGCACCCAGCCCCCTCACCTGGGCCTCCATGGCGCTCTCAGGTTCAGAACAGATGCCCTGCACACTCTGGCCGGTGCAGCCTCTGGATCTGGTCCAACTGCTGTTCCTCAAGCTCAGTCTGTGATCCAACAAGCCCCACCAAGGCTGGTCCCCAGATCCAGGGACTCCTACCTCCTTCCCTGGACCTTCTTGCTCCCAGAGTCAGTCCCTGTGGGTGCAGGAGAATCGCTGAGGAGCCATTCCCTCCAGTATGAGGCCACCCCCTCCAGCTACCCTGCCCAGGACCCGGCAATCATTGTCCCCAAGGACAAGGTGCTGCGGGCCTTAGAGTTGAGATTCCAGGTGCGGTGCAGGGTGGTCTCTCCTGCGAGGGTGAAGCGGAGTGACTGAGAAAGGACACGAGGGAACGCGATGCGCCCAAGTCCTAGGCCCCAGGAGCAGGCGGGCGGACCTCAGGCAGCTGGGTTATATGATGAACACGGTGTAGGCCGGGAATGGTGGCTCATGCCTGTAAGCTTCAGCCTAGGAAGCGGCCGGGGCTAGGGATCGCGGTTCGAGTCCCACCTGGGGCCCGTAGTGAGACCTAGTTCCAAAAAAATAGCTGGGCGTGGTGGTGCGCGCCTGTCATCCCAGTTACCTGGGAAGCTGAGGTTGGGGATGGCTTGAGTCCGTGGTACCCCGGGCAACGAGAGCCTGCGGTTCCACGGGCAAAAATAGCGAGATCTAGTCTCAAAAAAAAAAGATGAACACGGTGAGGAAGGAGGGAACGTGGGGCGTTCCTCAACCCAGCGAGCGGAATTCCTGCTTCAAATGCTATCCCTGTGAGCACAGGCAGGTGGGCTGTGAGGACCAGTGTGCTGAGAAATGATTAGCGCTGGCCATGAGCGCTGGGGACACTTCCCAAGATCTTCAAACACAAGAACTATTATTAGAAGGTGAAAAGCTCTAAAGTCCCTGAGATGTCACCGAAAAAGACATAAAGTGTCCTGAACAGTAAGGGACAAATAAAGAATCCCCGTCACGCCCTCGCTCTCGTCAGGACGAAAAACGCGCCACCGTGAGCACCACGAGGCGGGAAACGTCAGGAGCAGAAACTCAGGGGACCGGACGCAAAACTGGGATTAACTCCAGGGGCGGGTTTAGCATCCCCGGAGCACTCTGTGGTTTCCAGCTGCCGCCAGAGGCCCAAAGCTCTTCTCACCGGAGACGGGGAAGCACCGGCTCCCGCGAAGCAGGCCAGCCCCGCACGACGCCCCATGTCCGCCCAGCGCCCCGCACGGCCGCGCACCCCAACAGGGTCCCCAACCCCCCAGTCACACACGGGTCCCCCGACACCGGGACCAGGGAGATCACCTCTAAGCCCTCCGTCGCCGTCGTGATCCTGGGACCGCCCCCCCCCCCCCC
>PVHY01026835.1:0-16800 GCA_004024945.1 Uropsilus gracilis
ACCCTTGAAATATGACTACAGAACTAGTACCAGAGGAAAAGGAGGAGGAAAAGGTGACAGAAGGGACTCAAATGAACTGTAGTGGATTATGGATACTTTGCTGGCGATTGTTGTGTGGTGATATACATGTGAAGAGACATGAACCTATACCCCTAAGTCATATAGAGTGTGATATGCTAACCACACTCTAAATTAAAATGAATTAAGTATAAAAATTAATTTTTATAAGACAAAAAAAAAGAAAAAAAAGAAAACCCCAATCTATTTTTCTAAATATTCTTTCATTTTAATTTATTTAAATTTTACTTTTAATTGATTGCACACATATGGACATATTTTACATCATTGTTCTCCCACCACTGTCACCTGTGAACTGCCATCCCAATCTCCCATATCCATCACCCCCCTGACACCCCCTTACCTTGCTTTATGCTTTAGTTCTGCTGTCAGTTTGTTAGTTTTAACTTTTTCTTGTCCTTCTCTTTGTTTATTTTCTTTATATCCCTCATATAAGTGAAATCATCTGATATTTCTTTTTCTTTCTGACATATTTCCATTAGCATGATTACTTCTAGCTCCATCCAATGCCACAAATTAATCAATTTGTCTTTTTATATTGCTAAATAATATTCCATTGTGCAAAAATCATACCACAACTTTTTGATTCATTTGCCTGTTTGGGGGCATTTGGGTTGTTTCCTTATCCTGGCTACTGCAAATAGTACTACAAGCATCTGAGTACAGATGTCCTTTTGAATTAGTATCTTTGTATCCTTTGGGTAGAATCCCAGAAATGGGATTGCGGGATCAAATGGCAGTTCCAATTTCAGTAGGTTAAGGTCCTTGACACAGCTTTCCATAGTAACAGGACCAGTTTGCACTCCCACAGCAATGTAAAAGTGTTCCCTTTTTTCCAAAACTACACCAGAATTTGTCTGTTTTTGATATGGGCCATTCTTAGTGGTGTAAAGTGGTATCTCATTGTGATTTTGATTTGCATTTCCCTGATTATAAGTGATGAGCATTTTTTCATATGCTTATTGGACATTTTTTCATGTTTATTTCCTCTTTGGAGCAATGTCTTTTCAGCTGTTGTCCCCATTTTTTGGCTGGGCTTTTTGCTTTGTTTTTGTTAAGTTGTGTGAGTTCTTTGTGGATCTTTGATATCAAACCCTTGTCAGTTGAGTGGAGTGCAAGAATTTTTTTCCCATTTGATTGTCTCTTTGTTTTGGTTATTCTCTCTTTTACTGTACAGAAGCTTTTCAGCTTGATATAGTCCCAACTGTTTATGTTTTTCTTAGTTTTGATTGGTTGTATAGAGTTGTCCTAGATCATACTTCTGCAGGCCAGGATGTGGAGTATTTTGTCTACATTTTCTTCTATGTAATTTTGGTTTCAGGTCTTATATCCAAGGTTATTATCAATTTTGAGATGGTTTATGTGTATGGTGTGAGGGAGAATTCAAGATGCATTCTTTTGCATGTAGCAGTCTAGTTTTCCTAGCACCATTTACTGAACAGACCATCCTTATTCCAGTGTATGTTTTTTGCCCTTTGTTGTAGATTACTTAATCATGTGATTTTATTTCTGGGTTTTCAGTTCTGCCCCATTGGCCTGTGTGTCTGTTTTTGTTGCAGCACCATGCTGCCTTAATAGTTAAGGCTTTGTGGTACAATTTGAAATCTGGGACTGCGATCTCGCCATTCTCTCTCTTTTTGGTCAAGAGGGCTTTGAGTATTCAAAGTTTTTATTATTCCATAGGAATTTGTTCCATTTCCTTATATAATGTCACTCAGATTTTTACTGAAATTGCTTTCACTCTGTAGATTGCTTTTGGTAGGATGATCATTTTGATAAAGTTAAATCTTCCTGTCCATGAGGGGGGAAAATCTTTCCATATCTTTGTGTCTTTTACTTCTTTTAACAATATTCTGTATTTTTCTTTGTATAAGTCTTTCAAACTTTTGTTAAGTTTATTCTTAGATATTTAATTTTTGTTAGTATAATTGTAAGCAAAGTAGTTTTCTTAATTTCTTCTTCTTTGGGCTTATTTTTGCATATAAAAAGGTGACTGATTTTTATGTATTGATTATGTAGCTGGCTACCTTACTAAACAAGCTTATTGCTTTCATTAGTTTTTCTGTAGAATTTTAGTGTTTTCTGTATATATTGTATCATGTTGTCTGCAAACAGTGATAATTTTACTTCTTCATCCCCTATTTGGATTCCTTGTATGTCCTTCTCTTTCCTAATTGCCCTAGCTAGGACTTCCAACATTATATTGAAAAGCAGTGGTGAGAGTGGACAACCTTTTCTTGTTCCTGATCTCAAAAGGAAAGCTGTTCGTTTTCCTCCATTTGGGATGCTATTGGCTGTGGGTTTGTCATATACTGCTTTTATTCTGTTAAGGTACATTCCTTCTGTCCCCAGAATTTTAAGACTCTTCATCAACACCAATAGATGTTTAACTTTGCCAAATTCTTTCTCAACATCTATTGAAATAATCATGTGGGTTTTATTTTTCTTTTTGTTGATGTGTTGGATTGATTTTCAGGTGTTGAACAATCTTCGTTTCCCTGAAATAAATCACACTTGGTCATGGTATATTTTTTATGTATTGTTGAATTTTATTTGCTAGTATTTTATTGAGAATTTTTGCATCTATGTTAATTAGGGAGATTGACCTATAGCTAACACACCTTTCTTTGTGTAAGCTTTGATTCTGGTATTAGGGTGATATTGGCTACATAGAATGTATTTGGTAGTTTTCCTTCTTTTTCTATTTTTTTGAAAGAATATTTGTAAGACATGCACCAGTTCATATCTGAAGGTCTGGTAGAACTCATTTGCAACTCCATCTGGTCCAGGGCTTTTGTGTTTGGGAAGTGTTTTGATTACATTTCAATTTTACTGCTTGAGATTAGTTTACTTAGTCTTTCTATATCTTCTTTGGTTGTATAATTCTAAAAATTTGTCCATCTCGTCAAGCTTGTTGAACTTCTTTGCATATAATTGTTCATAGTAATCTCTGATTATCATGGATGTCTGCCTTCATCTGTTGTAATTTGTCCTCTTTAATTTATGACTTTATTTATTTGTTTTCTCCTTCTCTGTGAGCCTGACTAGAGGTTTACCTATTCTATTTATCATTTCAAAGAACCAGTTTTTTGTTTCACTTACCTTTTAGATTGTCTTTTTAATCTCTAATTCATTTATTTTTGCTTGAATCTTTATTGTTTTTACTTACCTTTGGATTTTTTTTTTTTTTTTGCTGTTGTTCCTTCTCTAGTTCTCTCGTATGTGAGATTAAATTGTTCTTTTGGGTTTTATTGTTTCTTGATATAGGACTGTATTGCTATATATTTCCCTCTTATTACTGCTGTTGCAGCATCCAGTATGAGAAAATGTATTCTCATTGTCATTCATCTTGAAATATTTGTTTATATCTTCTTCGATTTCCTCATTAATCTATTGTTTTTCCAATAGTGATGACTTCAGTCTCCATGAAATAGTGGCATACCCATTCTGGATTATGGTGATGATTTCATGTATAAACACATTATTTATTAAACAATGCACTCAAAATAAGTAAGTTTTACTATACATTATTTATTTTTCAATAAGACTATTGAAATAACAGAGGTAATCAAATACAAAGTCCCTGTATGTAAATGCATTGTTATTCACAACTATCCCTCTCTCCCCTGTGGGAGGACTGTATCTCCATCTCATTTAGTTGTGACTTGCGTAATGTGCCCAAGTCATCATCGTATGCATCTGTATCCATTATAAGCAGAAACTTTAATGATATATTTTGCTTTGCTAATTACAACTCTCCCCTCTGTCCTGGGGACAAGCTCCCAAATGAGAAGACAGGTGCAACTCAATCTCATTCCCACACAGCTTAGACCAGATCTACTCACGATACATATTAATGTGACGAGGAAATGAATGTCATTAGAAATTATTGAAGACTGGAATTGGGGTTATCTTTCACTGTACTGAAAACTGACTAATACACTAATACATACACTTTCCACTTCTCAATTCTTTCCTGAATAACATTGAACACACATTCACAAATTCACATTCATTGGATGCCTCCTATACACCTATCACTTAGCCAGGTGCTATAACACTGACATAGCCACAGTTTCTACTCACAAGAGACATATAGTCTAATGAAAGCAGCAAAAACATTAAAGTGCATAGTAGTTGCTATGTGTTAAGATAGTCAGAAACTACACTATACTTTATCATGTAGAAGAATCAAGGAGAACATGCTGGAACAAACAGAGGGAACTGGAGGGCTGAGGGACAGATCAAAAAAGATTTCCCATGAATGTTTGCTATCCAAACTTATCCTGAAAAGAGGAAAATGAATGTTCAGGTCTGAAAGGGCACTGACAATATAGGAAGGGTTTGTCCTAATCAGTGGAAATATCGTAGGCCAAGTTTCAAGATGAGAGGGTGCCCATCTCTTCTTTCCTTATATATCTGTAATGACGCTTCAGCACAGAGACTGCTGAAAAGTTAAACCACTTCTCAAACAATACCTCCTGTTTATTCAGTATAGCAAATTGTTTACCCCAAGACAATTCAATAAATATTTTATAAGAAATAAAGTTTAGATAATAGGATTTTTTGCAAAGACACACCAACTTACTTGACACTATATTTTCTAGCTAAAGAGCATCATCAGATTTGAATTTATATATGGATAAAAACAAAGCATTTGGCTCTATATATACAAAGCAAGGGAAAAAAAGAGGTAGTATCTTCTAAATGATTTTCCTGTCCTTCATGAATATGTTTCTTTTACATATATCTCAATTAGCCTTTGTTTTACTTCTTAAAGGAGTTTTTCTCTGCTACAACTATTTATTAAATGCAATTTGAGTGCCAGAAAACCCCAGAATCTCCCAAATTTATAAAATATTGAGAAATTGTAGATAAAAGAAAGGAAATGGTACAAAAGTAAAACAAAGGGTTTTTAAAATGAAACTTAGCCTCCATCACCAACACCTACCTAATTAGTCTTTTCTTTTTCCTTCCATTTTCTTGTGAAGAAAGGTTATTTACTTATGTTCAAATTACTCTTATTAGCTATATAGATTGATTTTCATTGTTTGGTTGATATCTTTTTCTATTAGTGAAAAATATTAATTTTAAAGGTATTATAACTTCCAAATAAAATAATGGAAATATTTCCTTCATTCAACAGCTTTTCTCTTAGAGAGAGAGTTTCAGGGAACAAATTAAAGACCCTGGGCAAGGAATAGATATACAATGTGTCCTAATTCAAATCAAGAGCACACATAATAGGCATGCTCCACACAGGAATTCTAGTTGCATTTGTCTCTCTTGACTCTTAAAGGATATTCAAGCATATAGTCTCCAAACAACGAGAACCTCTGACCCTTTCCAAGAACTTTAATCCAGGGTCATCTTGCTCTCATCATCTTGACTGCACTTCGTCCTATCTCTTGCATCTCATTTAGTTTAGGGAGTTGTGGATCTTTGAACCCAACACTCCTCAAGGGAAAAAACAGAAAAGCATACAATGTCAAATCACACTGTTGCAAGAGTGGAAGGGAGAAAACTATGAGACCCTCAGCTTAGTAGAACTGCACTATATGTTATAGTAACTCTTGATTTGCCTGCTGCATCAGACCTACCTCTAATCAAATCCCATACTCTGGTTCATCCATCTTCCCTTCTCTCTTCTCATATATCAATTCTCGTTCAAATAGTCTTCCCAGCAACTCATCCAATCCTACTTATACCCACTTCTCTTTTTAGGAGGCACCTGTCCCTTTCCATACCCTCTCTACCTATTTGACAATCCCAAGTCTCAAGGCCCACTGCTTGTCTTACTTCTCTGCAGTAATTTTGTACTTAAGTATAAATGTCACTTTAGATTGTCCTATAAAGGCTTCATTCAAACTCTTGAAATAAATCAATGAAAATCAAGATTGTCCACATCGTAAGAGTGCTCAGCTCAGTATTTAGCATATAGTGGGTGCTCTGTAGTGCTGAGAGATGATATTAAGAACACAAGCACAAGTCATATATCATATGTAATGATGCTAATTACTTATGTGATATGCTAATTTCCTGGGACTCAGTTTATCCCACTATAAATGCTATAAAGTATTTTATCCCACCACAAAAAGAGTGATTGCTATGTCTTCTGCATCTGAATGCTTTGATGTTTTGAGTGCTTTGGTGCCATAATAACATTGACATTGTTACTAGACTTCAGTTTCTAAAACTGAAGGGGTAGCTTCTAACATTGAATTTTAATTATAAAAACCTCTTCTATCTTCTTTACAAAATTTTTACTAAATCATACAATCTAAAACTTGACCCTCAAAAGGTCATCAGATTAGATGAAGTACCTATGCTTATAGTTGAACCCTAGTATCCTATCATTATGAGCACTATGTACACACACACACACATATGTATATATATTTACATACATACATACACAGAGAGAGAGATCTAGAAAACAATTATCATTCAATACATGATCAATGACTGGATTTTACATAATGGGCTTAGCAAGATCATAGGAGGAAAGGGAAGGAGAAAAAGACACAGGTAAGGAATTCTGACACAAAATAAGTATTTAGGAGGTGTAGAAATCTGAATATTTGAACTTAGTCTAGAGAAGAATTTCACTAGGGCCAATGACTTGAAATCACGCAGAGAAAAACATGGAGCAGAGTAAGAAATTTCCCAGTTGGCCTGTTACACCAGGCTTGACAGGCCCAAGGAGCCAGTGGAAGCTCATGCCATTAAAAAGTTCTAGCAGTTATACTCTGCTAATGGGAATAATCCCATTTTTCTGGGATTACAGAATATGTTTTAGAGCTGACAGTTCAACACCTCATTTTTCATGCAAGAATATTGGGACTCAGGAAAGGAAAATCACCTCTCACAGTCACAGGATTGAACTGAAATGGACTTCCTGCATGAATTCCACTTCCTTACTTCCCACTCCCCGGAAAACTCAGAAACTCACACCAAACTGCAGGTCAATAGGGACATTCTGGACCTGCAGCTTATTTGCCATGTAAGAAACATATGCATATTTAACTTCTCCCTTTGTCTCTGAACACCTTCTAAGCACTCTGGTTGCCGAAACCCCAGCCTCCGGTTTTCCTCATGCTTCTCTGTCAAAATCTCCTCAGCTATCTCTGGAAAACACTGTCTCAAGGTTCAGTCTTAGCTCTTTTTGTCTCCTCTACTGCCTTCTCATGCACTCATGTCCTTTTCCACAGTGTTAGTGTTCCCAACTGCATGTCTCCATGCCACTCTTTTTTCATCCTGAACTTCAGAGTCACACATCCTGCTCCCCGGTGAATCCTTCCCTATACATCTCATAAGTCTCTCAAGGTCAACATGGCCCAGTCTGAATACCCAAGCACACTGCTCCCCTTCTATACTTCTTTATCTTGGGAATGTTGTCAAAATCCTGTAAGCCTGGGTGTCATCCTTGATGTCTATAGCTCCCTCCCTAAGTCATGTCATCCTGCCCTTTCCATCTTTCAAATGGGTCTCCTCTCCACCTCTTCTTCTCTGGGTCAACACCCCAAACCAGCTCACCACCTCTCCCACCTGGACCCCACAACAGTGTGCTGACTATTCACTCCTGATGTGCCACCCCAATGCCACAAGGCCTCCTTGGCTACAGTTAAATAGATGCCTTTCCAGCTGGCCACCCTCCCTGTTGTGTACTTTCGTTTGGTTGTCCATATATTAAGTGAAACCATTTGGTTTCCTGTCTTTCTCTTTCTGACTTGTTTCTGCTAATATGATTTCTTCTAAGTGCCAGCTGGAGCGGCCTGGGTGGGGAGGTGGTGGGTGACCTCTGGGGATTACAATGATGTGAAATACATATATAAATAAATTATTTATATAATAAAAAAAATTAAAAATAAAAAGATATTTTTAAGGACAAATCAGAGCCTGTTGCTCCCCATGTAACCCACTTCCATAATTTTATCCTATTACTCTCAGGGAAAATTATCAAATCTCTATACTGTCTGGTCTCTTCCTACTTCATCAACTTCATCTTGGAAAACTCCCCCTTTTCCTTTACACACCCAAGTCATACAACACCTTATTCCAAATGCCTTGTTCCAAATACTTTTACCAAGGTTTGTCCTATTTTGGGGGATTTCTCCTTTCTCCCGACCATGGCAAACTATATTCATCTTCAGATTCCAGATTACACACCATGCCCAGAGCGATGCTCTGGGTTACTGGCTCCTGTTGCATTTTCCTTCTGAGCCAGCAGCTTCAGCTTCACCAAGGAGCTGCCTTGCTTTCTTCAACAGAATCTGCATTGTAAGAAGACCCCTAGGTGATTTGCACACACTTGTAAGTGTGGATGCATTGAATGATTTAACTGAACTATAGCTGTGGTTACAAGAAATTAAGGCTGAATGAGTAGCATTTTTTCTTCACTTCAGTTGTTTAACTACTGGGTAGGACATTAGTGTTTTGGATACTTTTCAGCAATGTAGGCCATTTTGTTTCCTATTTATTTATTAACTAAGGAGGAAGCAATTGTGGCCACATAGCACTGAAAAGATAAGGAGAATGAGTGGAAAGAAGTAGAAAATCAGGCAGGTGTCCAATATGACAAGGTTTTGTGTCTAGAGCAGACTGCTCAGAATGGCAGCACTGACCCTGAGGAAGGCTATGGATAGTAGGAAATAAAGAAGTTCCAGGAGCCTGATGAGCAGCCAGTGATCTTCAGCATCACTTCCAGCTCAGACAGCCTGGGCTACAGGCGCTCTAAGTCTGGGTTTAAGGACAAAATGCAAGTAAACAGGATCATAAATACAAGAGGAGAAATTGCAACAGATAAAGAGAAATTCATATGATAATCAGAGACTACTAAGAACATGTATATGCAAACAAGTTCAACAATCTTTATGAGATAGACAAATTTTTAGGAGTGTATGACTATCCAAAACTGGATAAAGAAGAAATAGAAAGCCTGAATAAACCAATCACAAGCAGTGAAATTGAAAATCAGAACCCTCCCCAAGAGCACAAATCCCAGACTAGATGGACTCACAAATGAGTTCTACAAAAC
Source organism: Uropsilus gracilis (assembly GCA_004024945.1). Lineage (NCBI taxonomy): Eukaryota > Metazoa > Chordata > Mammalia > Eulipotyphla > Talpidae > Uropsilus > Uropsilus gracilis. The sequence continues at coordinate 9,116 of PVHY01026835.1, forward strand.
ATTAAGAGATGATCTGGTGCCTATTCTACAAAAACTCTTTGAAAAAAATTGAGAAAGAGGGAATACTACTGAACACAGTCCATTACACACTACAGATATCCTGCATCCGAACCAGTTAAGTAACTTGCTGAAAATGTGAAAATGCAGATTTCTGGCGTACCTCTGACTTATAGAATCAGAACTGATGCAGGGCTCAGGACTTTTGTTTTATTCCACATCCCCCTCTGCTTACCTCCTTGAACCCATTGCAGTAGATTCTAGTGCATCAGGGGCCCAAGGCAGCAGTGTGTAAGAGTTATAGGGAGTGAGACTGCAGGGCCTAATATCCCAATTTCTATCTCAGCTCTACCAGTTGTACAAACTTGGACAATTTGCTTACCCTCTTAGTGCTTCATTTATTCACTAGTAGCCTATTTTGATCCTTCACTTAGTTAAGACATGTAGTGATCTCAGAACAAGGCCTGACCACAGTAAATGTTGGATAACTATGAGCAGTTTTGTTAGTATTGGAAGAGAGCACACATCTCAGGACGAACATTCCCAGAGCTAGTCCTGGATTCTCTGTGTTGGGAGACAGGACACAGCCTGGGCCCTCGTGGCCCATAAATCTGAGTTTATTAAGTCCTGCAAAGACCTGCGATGCTCATATTTTCTTTACTGTCATGTGGAACTCCCTGGTAATGAAAAATCCCCAGTCTCATTAAAATGACTGGGAGATGCTTTCCCAGTTAAAGGCATAGAGCTTTGATTCTCAACCTTAGCTACATGCCAGAATCACTTGGAATGTGGAGGACTTTTAAAATGGGACTTTTAAAAATGTTTGTTTCAAGATCAAACTCCCAGAGATTCTGAAATAATTCTGATGTAATGTGGGATTTGATCTGGGGAGTAAGCATTGACTACTTTCCAGGAGACTCTAATATGCAGCCAAGTTTGTTTGTTTGTTTGTTTATATCTTGCATCCAAGTTTAAAACTACTTACACAGAACAAAGTTTCAATTTGGAGTTTGGATGTACACAATTGCCAGGGGAAGGAGGAGATATCATCTCCACTGTCACCCTTTTAGGACAAAGATGGGCCCTCAACCAGGGAATCTCAACAACTTAGAGAATGCTCATCAATCAGCAGAGTGGAAATTCTTGTCTCTTTCTGGGGTTTGTGTTCTTGGAGCTAGTGGCAAGTTCCAAGACAGTCTCATGCATAGGAAATCAGACAATGCATGAGACCAAGGTCCAGGAGCAGTGGCCTGGCTGGATTTTTCTGGTTCAGGCTCTCTAAGTAAGGTTGCAGTCAACTTGGGAACACAATGATTAGAAGTTTTGATTATGACCAGCGTGTTCTTTCCAAGGTGGCTCATTCACTTGGCCATTGACTAGTCTCAGCTCCTTGCTGGCTTTTGGCAGGAGGTCTCAATCCTTCGGCATTTGGATATACATCACCACATGACTGCTTGAGTGTTTTTACACCATGGCAGCTGGTTTTGCCCCATTCTAGGGAGAGCTAGAGAAAGCGAGACAGAGAAAATGCAGTGCCTTTTACCACTTAGTCTCAGAAGTTGTACATTATCACTTCTGTCCCATTTGGTGACTTAGAAACAAGTCACTAATTTCAGCACACTCAAGTGAAAGAAAATTGGTTTCACCTTTTTAGGGGAGAATTGTCAAAGAATTTGTGAACATATTTTAAAGCTACCTCCTGCTTCATCCTCAGGTTTCAGCTAAAATGACTCCTCTTGCAGGAAGATTCCCCTCATGCAGAAGCCTCATTCTGGGCCAATCTCTAGCTTTCCATAACACACTTGACTTGTCCTAGTCAATGTATTTTGCTCACTGCTTCACATTCAGATTCTGTTTTGTCCAAAAATAAAAAAAAATGGCTGGAAACTACTAAAGGATAGGGACTGATTACTACTTGCTGCCATATTCCCAGTGCCCATCATAGAACTGGTTCTCAGTGTTTATGAAAGAAAGGACTCAGCCTTGCTACCCAGAGTAAGCACAGTGTCTCTCCACTTCACCTCTTATCATTTAGGAGTTTATCATTAAGAGTTTGTCACAGCTTCTTTCCAGCAGTTAACTTTGAAATGAATAAAAGCAGAAACCTCTTCAAGGCAAGCCTTAGGACTGACAATGTCCCTTCCCACCCTGTGCAAGTCCTAGGCCAGTTCAGACTCACTTGTAAGAGAAATAGACTCTTTTTGTTTTACAATGGAAAGGAGGAATTGTTGATAGCAATTTCTATCAGAAGCAGACCTAAAAAAAAAAAAAAAAAAAAGAAGAAGAAGAAGAAGAAGAGGAAAGAAATGGATCAACAGCAATCAATATGGAAAGTGTAGGATTAACAAAATGAAAGGGGGTTGTTTTATTTTTGTTTTACTACAGAAAATTTCAAAGTCTTGAAAATATTCAAAGCAATATTGTATTTGAAGTTTCTCAAACTTACTGATTCATGGAAACCCTCTTTTTTCTTTTGTCGGTGTTATTTCATCTCACAGATCTAGTATTACTCAAAACACAAGATCTTTAATGGCACAGTCAGCCTTGCTATCTTTTGATTTCTAGACAGAATGGGGTTTTCCAGGATAGATGTGGAAGGCCAGGTCAGAGAACATAAGGTCCCATGTTTCTTCGGAGCTGTAAGCTCTTTGGGAAAGACTGTGTTCTCTTTTTTCCCATGTTCCCTAATTAGTTGTAGTCTCTTTTCCCTATTCCCTTCTTCTGGCTGGATTCTTCCCTTTAAGTAATTCATCCAAAGTGGAGAGTGGCTCTTTCATTTCAATGATGGGAAAGTCACCATGGAACTTCACAGGTTGGGGGAAACGAACCAGCTCTCCATACCTACCTACTCTCTGGAAAGTTGATTTGAATTGTTTTAATGGGCAGTTTTCCAGTTGGGCCCAAGCCCACCCATTAACATGGTTCCCATCTGCCTGCAATCCCATTCATAGGTTGGGTGGGTGGGGGTGTAAACCTCTGAGCAAAGTCCCTATTTTTTTGAAAATACCTGTAAGAAAGAGGGATACATCTCCAGGTCAGGTGGGTGCCACAGGTGACCTGGCATTGCAAGGAAACGCCTGATGATCTCCAAGGAATCCCAAGATCAGGGCTATGGTGAGACATCTGCACAGTGGTGAGGATGCTTGTAAATTCCTGAATAAAGACAACCTCCCAGGTCCTCCTTGCATCATCACTGTGAAATTGTTTGATGAATGAATTTCCATATAGAGGCAGAGTCCAGTAAGTGTGCCCTGGAAATCAAGTGACCAATATACACATGAAGGTGATAATCGCTCATGATAATCTTTCCCATGAGTAGAATAGGAAAGTAACCAAACAGAGATCCAGAGGAGCCAAAAACTAAAGCTAGAGGATTAAAAACATATTATTAAGTTTCTTTGACTCTAAGTTTCCATGATTGATTTGCAGCATTGAGACCCCTCTCCTCAAAACTGGAGAGATCCATGAGAAAACAAGTCCTTCCATTTTGTTTCTCTTTCATGCAGTAATTATTGCTGTGGTAGGAGACACAGGAGGGAGAAGGCAGAAATACAGACAGAGATTATCTACACACTTGCAATGGAGGTTTCTCCAACTACCTGGAGCTACCTTTCCCATTTGATAGGATTTGGTAGATTATTTGACAGGGGAGAGGGGACTTGCAGGGCCTTGGAATACTCAAAGATTTTTTCCATTTAAAATAATAATAATAATAATTCTGAATACTTTATTTGAGGCTAATAGTAGGGGAAATGTTCTCTGAATTCCATGGGTTCCCAAGGACAATTCTACTTTTGTTTTAGGATCCTTGGAAAATCTAAAGAAAATAAAATTTGTCTATAATACCATCATTCAAAAATAATATTTAATAGTTGGCATATTTCTCTTTAGAATTGCATTGTACATATACATATATAATATTGTTTATATGCAGCATGTTCTCAATTTTGCTAGAAACATATGTGTATACATGCATCTTCACTGTGTTGATTAGACACAAACACAAAAAACACACATAAACTTTCAATAAAACTGAGAACATCATGTATGTGCAATTTTGTGTCTTACTTTTTCGCTCAGAGAATGTGATCATATTCACCATATAACAATTCACCTTTATCTGTACATGCCCCTGCTATTTTTTGTGTTGTTTATCTGCCACAAATATTTGTTCGTAAGTATCTGTATCTCTGATTATTACGAGGCAATATTCCTAAATAAAGAAATTATTTATATATATAAAAGACTTTGAAGGGATGAAACACACTGAAAAATGACGCTTAAAAATTGTTTTAAATTCTATATTAGCTAGCTATATAGAAGAGTGCCTGTTCAATCACTCTTACTTGTATTAACAGATTATTTTATTCTTTCTAATATGATAAAAGGTAGCTGACCCGAGCCAATTTTCATCTCATTCATTGACTAGTAGTAGTAAGAATGACACTTTTTCAGTTATAGTCAATCTCCACCTATTCACTAATTATGCAGTCATATTTTTTAATCTAAGGATTTAATTTTATGTATCATTTATTAATTTTACAAGCTTTCTTATACATATGATACTCCACCTTTCCCTCAATATCTTCTATTTTTGTCTATTTACCTTTTCATTTTTTTGTGTATATGTTTTTGTCTTCTACTTTAGACGTTTTTCTTGATCCCAAACCAATTGTTTATTTATATACATTTTCCATTTAGTGACCTCTATTTCTTTGTTTCAATCTTTAAGCCAATTTTAACGTAGTCTGCAGTATAAACAGTAAATATAGATGTGTTTTTTTGTTTGTTTGTTTGTTTCAATTAGCTTGCTTGTTGTTGAATCCTTGTTGAGATGGCCAGGGAACTTTCAAAGATGATTATACCTTGAGGTTTTAATCTATGCATTCATATTACAGCTTGAATATAAATGAAAGTTAGGTAAATAAACCCCTTTTTCTTATATTGACCACATTATTCTTCCAGATGAATTTTAGAATTTTGCAACTTTCAAAGGGATTTATCTTAAGAATAAGAGCTATTTTGAAAGTAATAAACATTTAACAATATTCAATTTCCAACCAATTCCCTTTGAAAATGTGGTGTTTATTCAGATCTTCACATCTTTCCACCAAACTGTATCTTCATTCTTACAGAGCCCGGCATGTGTTCTACCTGTTGTGCTTGCTTACACCATTTCCCACTCATCTATGGGAACTTTTTTTCTAATCTAATCATATCTTTTAACTGGATGTCACTGACATTTGGGAAATCTAGTGATTGTTTCCTATTTATCTTGTATCAGGCAATTTTGCTGAACTTTCTTATCAATTCTAAAAGATTTTCTGTCAGTTATCTAGGACTTTCTGGGCAAATAATCCTATCACTTGGAAATATTGACAAATATGCCTGCTCTTTACTATAGTAATTTCACTACTTTCTGTTGTGTGTTCTGCTGTTTTTGGTGAGAGCAGGCAGCCCTGTTTTGTTCCTGTTATTAATGGAAATATTTGCTGCATTTTACTATTAACTATGGTATAGAATGTTGGTATGAGCTATTCTTTACATTATGAAGTATCTATTTTTATCTTCTTAACTATTTTGAAAGTGCTGTTGAAATGAACTAGTACAACGACGGCAATATCATAAACAGGAATAGAATTCAGGGTTATGCAGCAGCTGCAGCAGGAGGGCAAGCTAGTTTGGACTAAAATGGAATTGATGGATATGGGATGTGTTATGAAGGTAGCAATAGAGTAGTAACTCATGATTTGAATGTTGGGATGGAAAAAGAAATGTGTCAAGGTAAAAATAATTCCTGTTTTACCCTGAGTTATTTGGAGGAGGTGGAAGCTTTTCATTTACTAATAAGGAAAAATGTCAAGGAGGAATTTAGTAATCAATAATCCTGCTAAATGTACCTAAAATTAATCCAAAAAGAGATTGAAGAAATAATCAGAAAACAGGGAATTCAGGAGACAGTGGGATGCTCTACTGGTAAAGAGTTGAAATTTTAAACTATCAACCAAGAATTCCTTATCTAGCAAAAACAATATTTTTAAATTGGAGTACAAAAATGTACACACAGCATGGTGATTATAGTTAATAATATTGTATTACATATTTGAAGGTTGCTAAGAAATCTGAAAAGTTCTCATCACAAGAAAAAATTATAAATATGTATGGTAACAGATGTTAACAAATTTATCATGCTGATCATTTTGCAATATATACAAAATTGTATCAGTATGTTACACGCCTGAAGTTAACATAATGTTACATGTTGATTATATACTCATATTAAAAATAAAACAAAAAATGAAAAAGATAAATATGAGTTGGTGTACTTATATGTGGAATATAAATAAAGCAAACAAAGAATCAAACAAAGACAAACTTCAAAACCAACTCTTGAAAACTGATCATGGATCTGAAGCATCAAGGAAGGGAGGGGAAGATGGAGGATGAGAGGAAAGGAATGGTGGTGAGGGAAACAGTGAATTATGGGTACTTCGGTGATGGGGAAGTTATGATGGTCACACCTGGTGGAAGAATTCTTAGATTGTCAAAATATTAACAAAAAATGTAGGGCAATGATCATTTATTTAAAAAAAAAAAAAGACCTGACATCACCTAATAAATAGAAATTAAAGAAATTCATAATTAGGCCTACTTTACCAGAAATACAGAAAAGCATCCTTTGGGCTGAATGAAAGGACACTAGAGAGTAAAGAAAAGTCAATGAAAAAGTAAAGATATTTAACAAAGAAAAAAAAAATATATATATATAAATATACTAGCTGATAGTATTACAGTTTTGGTTTATAAAGCTTCTTTTGGGATCTTATAGAATTTTAAAAGACTTCAATGTTCCACTTTCAATAATGAATAGAATATATAACAAGATGCTAAATAAAGAACTGGAGGACAAGCATTAGAAATATTTACAAAAAAGTACTTAGAAAAAACAAATAGACTTACCACTATGGAACACACTTCAACAACCACAGAATTCACATGTCTCAAATGTGCATGGAAGATTTTTTTAGACTAGACCATGTATAGGTCATAAAACAATTCTCAATTAATCTTGAAAAATTAAAATCATAAAAAGTACCTTATCTGATCACAATAAAATCATCAGAAATTGAAGCAGAAGGAAAACCTGGAAAATCATAAGTACTTGGAAATTTAAAATTACACTTAAGAAAAGCAATGATTCAAAGAAGAAATAAAAAATCTTTTGTAAATAACCTCAAAATGGATAAGAGACTTAGAGGTCAGACCTGAAGCCATAGCATACATTGAGGAAAACTTGGGCAAAACTCTCCATGAAATACAGTTCAGAAATCTCTTTCTGGAAACATCTGCAGATGGCAAAAAAATGAAGGAAAACATAAACAGATGGGACTACATCAAACTAAAAAGCTTCTGTACAGCAAAAGAGACAATAGAAAAAACTAAAAGATGTCCAACCGAATGGGAAAAAATCTTTGCCCTCCACATGAGTGACAAGGGCTTAATAACGAAGATCCACAAGGAACTAACACAACTAAACAAATGCAAAACAAAAAGCCCAATCAAAAAATGGGGAGAAGAACTGAAAAGACACTTTTCTAAAGAGGAAATACAAATGGCCAACAGGCACATGAAAAACTGCTCAACTTCGCTAGTAATAAGAGAAATGCAAATCAAAACAACAATGAGAT
>PVHY01026836.1:0-16849 GCA_004024945.1 Uropsilus gracilis
TGGAACCGCAGGCTCTCATTGCCCGGGGTACCACAGACTCAAGCCATCCCCAGACTCAGCTTCCCAGGTAGCTGGGATGACAGGCGCGCACCACCACACCCAGCTATTTTTTTTGGGACTAGGTCTCTCTCTACGGGCCCCAGGCGGGACTCGAACTGCGATCCCTAGCCCCGGCCGCTTCATAGGCTGAAGCTTACAAGCACGAGCCACCGTGCCCGGCCTTCAAGTCAGTTGCATTTCTGACTGTACTTCCTCTCAGGCCTGGCAAGCCCGGAGAGGAAGATAAGTCACATTGTGGGTCACATTGTTGGAGGGGTGGGGGGAAACGTGAGGGAATCAGACAACCCCAGCAGTTGGCTGGAACGGCTCCCAGATGGTCTGAGGACACATCAGAAGCCAGAACCAGACAATGAACTGGTGTCCACACAGCTCAGCACGTGGGTTTGGGGCAAAGAAGGTCGATATCGTGACAGACCTGGGTTGTGATTTTGTTGAGCTGGTGCAGCAGGTCATCTGGGGGGAAGGGAGCTGAGTGACTGGCATGAGTGCTTCAACTGATGGCACTGGATTGGGACTAGGGCAGGAAGGAAACTAGGAAACCTTGTCTTGGGGTGGGAGGGGGTGAGTGGGAAACATGAAGCCTTCATAGTCCTGGGGGTCTTTATGAAAACCCAGGACAGGTGTGCTAGGAATGAGTGAGCGAACTGGGAGTGGCAGGCTGGGTGGCAGTGGTGAGGACGGGTCTGGACATTGAACTTGAACATGGCAGGTCTCACTCCGTCCTGGACATGGCCAGACTGAAATGGAGCTGTGAGGCAGCTGGAGGCACAGGGACATGGCAAGGATGAAGAGGGAAGTGGGTTTTCCCCAAAAGCATTATATCAATGTGTCTGTGAGCAGAGCGAAGCTGCGACTTAAGGGCGGAGACCTGTGATCTTCAAGGACTTTTCCTGTTTCTTTTTTCAGCTTTATTAAGTATAATTGACAAATGAAGCTGAATATATTTAAAGTGTCAACGATGGCACAGTGAAATGATTATATTCAAGTAAATGCCCATCACTTCTCACAGTTGCCTTGTTGTTTTTGATCTTATGAAAACACTTAAGATCTATTTTAGAAAACTTAAGATCTATTCTTAGCAAACTTTAAGTGTACTATCCAGCATTATTGACTAGTCACCCTATCGTACACGGACCTCCAGAGATTATCCATCTGACAAAGGAGAGTGTATGTGCTGTGACCATCTTGCCTCACTTCCCCCAACACACAGCTCCTGGCAACCACCCTGCTACTGTTTCAATGAGCTCAACTTTCTTAGATCCCAGACATAAGTGATATTATACACTAGTTGTCCTTCTCCATCAGGCTTATTTAATTTAGCATCATGCCCTCCAGGGTCATGCATAATGTCACCAATGGCAGGATTTCTGTTGATGGTTGAATAATATTCCATCATATGCATGCACATGTGTGCACATGTGCATGTATAGACCAATCAAGTCATCCATCCATAGTTCAGGCACATTGTTACCCACTTGACAATTAGGTGGGTTCCCTACCGTGGATACGGTATGTGATCCTGCATGAACTTGAGAGAAATCTCCTTGACCTTTGCTGATATATCTGCAAGATCCTGTTTTCAATCCTTAGCTATTCAGCAGAGGACTTTAAAATCATACCACCTCACTAGATGGGGAACCACCTTGGCCTCTGACCCATTTGCAATAGGAAGTACTCGTGTTGGGGAAAATGAAGCAGAGAAATTCTCTAAATGAAAAACCCTCCATGAACAGAAACAAAATCAAGCAAGCAAAAACATGAAAAAGACGTCCTGGACATTTAAAATGTTCTTTTAATGGTATAGGACAATAACATAAATGTCTGCATCTTTGTGAAGAACGTGAGTTGGTCTCCTCCTTGCTGTTCTGCTCCCTCAAGAAAACTGAGTTTTTGGTCTGCTCAGTGAAATCAGCAATACCTGGAGGTGTAATACCAACTCCAGGTTAGATCTGGACTGGGGATGGGGATGGGACAGGGGATGAAAATTATCAGAGACATGAGGAAATGGAAGTAGCATCAAAGGAAGAATAAAAATAATTATAAAAATCTCACTTTATTGCCTTTTAGGTAGTTATTACATTAAAGTTTATTGTTATATTAAAATGCTAACCCCATTACTTCATTTACTTGTCTTTCGATGTATTTTCCTAGTATTTAAATGTATTTTTTCATGTATTTTCTTAGTACTGGCAATAAATTTTGATTCACACTGAAAAGTATCTGAGACACTTTGCTGTAGCTTTTAGAGAAATCCTGCTAACATTTCTTTTGATCCTGTTTCAGCAAACTTAAAAATTGTCAGTTACCTCAGAAATAATTCAGCTATGGGAATACAATTTTCCCAACAGAGAGAAAGCCATTTTTACAGAGTTTTTACCAAGTTTTACAAAGAGCATCAGCCTCTGCTCTGTAACAGACTACAGGAAATACTCTGAGGGAAATGGCTAAACTTGGCTTCTTGGGCAAAAATGTCAAGATTCGAGAAATCCGTGACACAAAAAAAACCAGAACTTTCTGGCAGAAAAACATCATCCAGGCAGTGTGGCCCCCTTTCCCTCCTGACTGAAGTGGAAGGAGGTGGGCCCTTCCCTCAAACTAAGGCCTCCACAAGTCACCCAGAGCAAGCCCCACCCCTCCTGCAACACTGTGGAAAACCTACACCAGCTGCAGGGTGCCTCAGGTCAGAGACCCCCCTCTTCCTAAACCAGTTTCCTCAGTGAAAAGTCTCCTCCTGATATGGGGTAATGATGCAGCAGAAAACTGAATAGGCACCAAAAATGCCTGGCAGGTGGGGCCTGAGAGAGATACACAAGAAGAAGCAAGAAGCTCTAAAAGGCAAATAAAAGGAAGGAGCAAGGATAGGAGAGAAAAGAAAAGGAAGGAGATGAGTATGGCAAACTGAGAGAACAGGCCTACATGGCCTGGCCAGGGTAGGCCCCTGAAGAGTAGAGCTGGAGGTGGCAAGGAGCCATGGTGGCTGGCAGAAGAGTGGCCGGTGTAGAGAGTGTGGCACCGCAGCAAGGCAGCATAGTGAGCTGGTACCTGGAGATGGCCAGGGATTTGGAAAGCTGATTTGTGCATATCAGCAATTGTGGAAGAAATTTGAAGAGCCTTGGAGAAACGGAACAGCCCAGAGCACTGGAGATGCAAAGAGAAGACACCAGAGAAAGCCTGGACTTTGCTGAGTGCCTGCCTCAGGTTTGGCGGGGCAAAGGGCACCATCTTGGACATGTGTCTTTGGGACCTTTTGGACTGAAAATGGTGACTGTGGTAAGATAACCAGCTACTTGTGGTGTTAAGGATTTATAGTTTTTCTGGTTAATTTCCCTTGTTAATAAAACCCTGTTGTTAAACTGCATTTGAGTGGCAACTGCTACATGTGGGTGAGAAGGATCTGGTAAAAAAGCTGGGCAGCAGAGACCGCATTTTAAAAGGTTTTTTTTCCTGTGGTTTCCTAGTTGGCGGCTTTGGCCCTTTTTCACCCTGATGTCACTCCTACACCATACCAAATCTCCCAAGGGTGCAAACACAGCCTCTGTCAGTCATAGTTACACATTATGACAGCCTAAGATGGTGTCAGCAGCCTAAGATGGCTGCCGGTGAGGGCACCACACCCACGTCTCCTTGGGCCACACACAGACATGGTAGTTTGAAAAGAGTCACAAAGAATTCAAATAGTGTCCCCAAGGAAGGTGAGCGTCCCTCCCCGGGTTTCAGTTCCCCTAGAGAGAAAAGTAGCACCCACCCCAACCTCAAGGCTGCCTCTCTGAGTCTGGGGAGGGGATGCGCGTGAGGAGCTGTCATGCTGACAGGGTGGCCAGTCTGAAATTGGGTTAAAAAGGGGCAGAAGTTTCTAACTAACAAGCCACAGGTCCACATTATTTGCATGTAGCAGTTGCTAAAGTCACAAAGCAATGTAAACAACAGGGTTTATTTACAAGGAGAATTAACAGGGAAAACAAAAAGTCTTTAAAGCCACAAGTGACAAGTTGTCTTACCTCAGTCACCGTTTTCAGTCCCAAAGGCCCCAAAGACATATATCCAAGATGGTGCCCTTTGCCCCTCCACACCTGAGGCAGGCACTCTGCAAAGTCCAGTCTTTTTCCGGCATCTTTTCTTGCTTCTCCAGTGCTCTGAGCTGCTCCACTTCTCCAAGGCTCTTTAAACTTCTTCCACAAAATGCTGATCTTAAATCAGCTTTTTAAATATGCCACCTTGCTGCGGTTCCAAGCGCTTCCTTTCTCAGGCCCGCCTTCAGCAGCATCTGGCCAAATCCAACAAGCCTGCCCTCAGCAGCCCCTGGTCACCCCCAGCCTGCCATTCTGACATCTGACTCCACACCAGCTGCGTCTTTGACGGCCACTCTCCCACTGAAATCATGTGCAAAAAGGGGCAGAACCCACTAACTGGCAAGCCATAGGAAAAAAAAACCTTTTAAAATGCAGTCTGCCGCCCAACTTTCTTACCAGATATTTCTTCACCCACACATAGCAGGTGCCACTCATGCAGTTCCACAACAGGGTTTTATTAACAAGGGAAATTAACCAGGGAAACAAAAGTCCTTACTGTCACAAGTGACCAGTTATCTTACCCAGTCACCATTTTCAGCCCCAAAGGTCCCAAAGACACATGTCCAAGATGGTGCCCGTTGGCCCTCCACACCTGAGGCAGGCACTTTCACAAAGTCCAGTCCACAAAATGCAGTCTTTCTCTAGCGTCTTCACTTCTTCTCTTCCCAGTGTTCCGAGCTGCTCCACTTTTCCAAGGCTCTTCAGACTTCTTTCACAATTGCTGATGCACAAATCAGCTTTCCAAATCCCTGGTCATCTCCAGGTACCAGCTCACTATTCCAGGGGGCTTCCCCTGGCCAGGCCACATGGGCCTGTTCTCTCAGTCCACCATTCTCATCTCTTTTTCTTTTCCTTTTCTTTTCTGCTCCTTCCTTTTATTTGCACCCTCTCTCCCTGCTTCCCATTTTCTTTCATGGTTCCGCCTATGGTTCAGAGCATTCTGGCATTGTTTAGAATTTCTACCTGTGTCACTACCTGGTATCACCACCATGTGGCTCCTCGCCACCACCAGCTCACTCTTTCAGGGGCTTCCCCTGGCCAGGCCAAGTGAGCCTGTTCTCTCAGTCCACCACTCTCATCTCTTTTTCCTTCCTTTCTCCCCCCCCCTTTCCCCGCTTCTCATTTTCTCTGGCACAGCGTCTTTCTCTCAGACTCTGCTCACCAGGGTATTTTGGTGCCAATACAATTTTTAACTGCATCACTCATAATCCTCTATCAGGTCGAGCCCCAGCCAGGAGGCCGAGAGCTGGTGGAGTCACGCTGGAGCAGTCCAGTCATCCAAGTCCCTCACCACACTGCAATACAGCTTCGCCCATCAGCTTCTTCTGAGGAAAGAGCTTCCTTTCCAATATTGAGATGCCCCCAATTCAGCAGCCACCCAGCCCTCACACTCCCCATTCCTGAAGCTGCCTGGACCACCAGCTAAGACTGGACGAGGCCTTGGGTCATTAACATGACAGAAAAGACTAACCCTGTGTGGGTCACTGATGCTCTCCCTGCCTCAGTTTCCTCACTGGCTCACTGAGGAGCACAGACAATGGTATCGACAAGATCCTCTTTGTAGGCGCCATTAACAACCACATCAGCAGAGAGTCAGCCAAGGTGGCTGCTATGCGGGTACACACGGTGTCGGTTTTCCATACTTGACTGTTTTCCCTCGTGAATCTAGGACGTTGTTTTCTTCCCCTGTGTATATTCCAAACAAGCCGCTTCACCTTCCTGGGTGTTTTTGTTTTCTTTGTCCTAATTTCTCAAAGTCAGTTGTCCCCTTAGGCTCCCGAATGACAGCTGCCCAACCTGTGTCCAGGAATCTAGAAAGCCAGAGTTCGCGTGAACGGTCTCCCTCCAGGGTTCCCACAGGGCGGTGGGGCCCCCTCCCTGGCCCTAAGAAAGGGGGCGATCCCAGATCAGGACACAGCTGGTCTAGTCCTGAAGAAAACAACGCCAGGGGAAAATGCTGTCTTTGTGGAAAAGTGGCTTTTGGAAGCTGCTGCGTCCAGGCAAGTGAGTCCCGACAAAGAAGATCCATACTGAACTATGTGCTGTTGCTCAAACTCTAAATAGGCTAAGTTCTCACAGCCCTGTTTGCTTTCTTCAGTGCACAGACAACATCCCAGAGGCACATTATCAGACCCCTGCCTGGACTTTCTTTGTGAAGCAGCTTTTTTCAAGGAAGTGTTTTCCTTGTAAACTGTATAAAAAAATCCTCGTTGAGAAGCTGGGGGCTCGGGCAGCTTTCCCAGAGCAATCTGAGGAGGCCTTGAGGGTCCAGTCCTCAGTGTCAGCTCGCTAATAAACTCACTGGTTTGTGCTCACCTAGCTCCATTCAAACCACCACCTGTCACTCAGAAGCACCCACGTCACCTGCGGGACTCATGCTCACACACACCCCACGGGTCCAGAAGACCCCAGTGGAGCCAACCTGAGGGCCTCTAGCAACCTTCATGTCATCCGAGTCACTGGCTGCACTGCAACCAGCTTCGCCCATCAAGTGTGACCGCTTCTTCTGAAGGGAGAGCTTCCTTTCCAATATTGAGATGCCCCCCAGATTCAGCGGCCACCCGACTGTCACACTCCCCATTCCTGATGCAGCCAGGTCCTGCCAGCAAAGACTGGACAAGTCCTCGGGTCATCAGCATGGCAGAAGGGAGGCTTTTGCTGGAGTTGTCTCTAATACATAAACTACAATAGGCTTTATTTTTATTGATTACACACACATATATATGCATATATATATTTCGTATCATCGTCTACCCCAAGGTTCTCCCATCACCTTATCACCCATGAACCATCTTAATTTCTTATGCCTCCTCCTCCCCCAATTTTACTCTCCACCCCCTCTCTTATCCTATGCTTCAGTTCTGCTGAGAATTTTAAACTTTTCTTATTCCTTTGTTTTCCCTAAATCTTTCCCTAAATCTCATATAAGTGAGACCGTTTCATATTTCTCTTTTTTTTTGTCTTATTTCCGCTAAGATGACTCCTTCTAGCTCCATCCATGTTGCTGCGAATGACATGTTTGTCTTTTGATGGCTGCATAATATTCCATCTGGGCATAGACCACAGCTTTCTGACTCACCTGTCTGTTTGGGGGCATTTGGGTTGTTTCCATAGCTTGGCAATAACTACAATAGACTTTCAATGAAGAGCCACACCAGGTCCTCCAGTTGAAAACTGACTGGTGCCAAAATACCCTGGTGGGCAGGGTCTGAGAGAAAGACACGGGAGAAGAAGCAAAAAGAGGCAAAAGGCAGATAAAAGCATAGAGCAAGAAAAAAAAGAAGAAAGAAAAAGTAAAGGAAGGAGAATGGTGGGCTGAGAAAACAGGCCCACATGGCCTGGCCAGGGAAGCCAAGAGTGAGCTGGTGCTGACAAGGAGTCATGGTGACCAGTAGAAGAGTGGCCAATGTGGAGAGTGTGGCACCGCAGCAAGGTGGCAGAGTGAGCTGGTACCTGGCGATGGCCAGGGATTTGGAAGCTGATTTGTACATCAGCAATTGTGGAAGATCTCTGAAGAGCCTTGGAGAGGCAGAGCAGCTCGGAACACTAGAGAAGCAAAGAGAAGACGCCAGAGAAAGACTGGACTTTGCAGGGTGTCTGTCTCAGGTTTGGAGGGCAAAGGGCACCATCTTGGACATGTGTTTTGGGGACCTCTGGGGCTGAAAATGGTGACTGGGGTAAGATAACTGGTCACTTGTGGCTTTGAGGATTTTTCATTTTCCTGGTTAATTTCCCGTGTAAATAAAACCCTGTTGTTTTATTAGAAAACTGCATTTGAGTGACAACTGCTACGTGTGGGTGATGCAGACCTGTTTTGTTAGCTTCTGCCCCTTCCAACCCAATTTCAAAAGCAGGAACTAGTCCAGAGCCAGGGCCTGGCACTCACTCCTGGTCAGAGCAGCAGAAGCCATGACCAGTAGGCCCCGCACAAGAAAAATGCTACAGCGGTCAGTTGGACCGGGTGTTGGGGTAGCACAAAGTTGGATCTTCATCTACGTCAGACTCAGGCTGCGGTGAAGAGCGTGGGGTGAAGGTCGCACCGAATCACTCTCAGCCTCTGCACCTGGGAGGGGCCAAGCACCTTCAGGCCTAGAAATAGGCCTCGCGTTTTGTACTAATGGAGCTGCCTTTTGTAGATCCTTCGACTAAATGTTCACCAGTCTCTCCCTACCCAGGCACCCCTGCAGTGTAGGACGACTACATCCTTTAACACCAGAAGAGCTACTTGCAGGGGCACAGGAATGCAAGGAGGAAATACCACCAGCTGACACCCGTGTGGAGACAGAGGGCTCCCTGATGCAGCTCTCTGCAGCCTGTTTGACTTTTTTGGCTCCACCATGTCTTTTCCACACCCTGACCCTGGGCCAAGCCCAGCAGGCCATGGACTGGAAAGGAGGAGTTGCTGTTCCTGACTATGAGGAGCACTCTACACACAGTGGGCCATCTGGGGCCTTCGGACAGCGTACCCCGTGAGTGGCAGCACGTGCCACGCAGACATGGTCTCCAAAGACCTGGCCGGGCCCCCTGGGGTGCCCCAGAGCAAGTTATCTGGGCAGCTGAGACCTTCACTGACTGGCCCAAGCACTGGGCAAGGCCCTTGGCAAGGTGGACTCCAGCTCTTTCTCCACGGGTCTACGCTCTTTGTCGCCTCCTTCCTTTCCGTGCCTTCTGGGGAAGATGCACACCCCAGCCAGGACTCATGCAGCCAACAGTCCCACTGAGACTGTGGATGAGTTTCACCTCCTCATTTTAGGGCATCATTATAGGAAGTTGTGACTAAGCCAGTTCCAACAAACACAGACGAGGGTATGGCTTGGGTTGCCAGGAAAAACGGAAGAGTCTGGGAATCACAGTGGTTTCTTCCATCAAATGAATGGCTACCTGGTCTCATTCAGAACTCAACCACCAAAACTGATAGGTCAAATGACTGTGCGTTTTCATTTGTCCTTTGCTGGTGCCAACTGAGGGCACTCTGCTTATCGACACAACCGCCCAGACATGATCTGTTTGGGGAGGGGGTGGGGGGGGGCAGGCTTGAGGCAGCTACCTCCACGCTACTTTCTCGGGGATGGGCTTCGCCTCTGGCAGCCGCTTGCTAGGTCACATTAGGCTCAGCTGTTCTGAAAGAAAGTCACAAGCCAGGTAAAAGCCACCAAACACTGCCAGGATTCTGCCACCTCCGTACGCCTCCTTCCCACAGGTGTTTGCTGTGCCTGCATGCTGGGTGTGCTTGGCACAGCGCTGGGAACAGGAGCTCCCTGCCCTCGGGGGGCTTACAGGGAAGAGGCCAGAGACGACAGAAAAGCCAACAGGAGTTGGCAAATGCCAAGGAAGTAAGAAGAAGCGTAAATCAGGGGAAGAATAGGAAGCGGGTCCCAGAAGCACCCAGAGACCTATGCAGAGAGAGAGGCCACCCAGCATCCGGGGAGGGCAAGGCGGAGGAGGCGGAGGCAGAGCAGGAGAGTACTTACTCCTCCATGACAGCTCCTTGCAGGGCACATGAACAATGATCAGGGGTTCTGCCCTCTGCCTGTAGCCTCTACGACCAGCACCTGTGGTGTTATACCCTCCCCGTGATTGTAGGCCTAAGCCCAACAGGTGTGCACATGCCTGAGTGGGCTCACCTGGACCCGGAGAGGCTCAAGCCCAGCATCATGAGGCGGAGGAATGAGGAGAGCACGGAGAAAGAGCATGAAGATGGGGGGAGGGGGACTCACCTGCCTCCCAGGCCCCTGCCCCTGCTGCCTATCTTGCCTGCTTGCCCTACAATTGGCCCAGCTCCCTGCTGGGTGAGTCTGTGCACCTGGTTCCCTGAGAGAGCAGGAAAGGCTTAAAACCCCACCCAGGGCTCCGACATGCTCCTTTCACTGCTAGACTCAATAAAGGAGCTGCCCGGATTGGCCGCTCACAGTCCACGCTCCATCAAAAATACCTCTTCCGAGGTCAGCTTGCCCACTGTATTTGTGGAACGTGGAAGCAGGAAGAGAGATGGAGCATCAGGTAAGAGGAACACCTCCTGTCTCTCTAGCCCCCTCTGGCACACTAGAGGGTGGGCCACAGCACGTCTTGCACCTGTTACCCAGCTTCCTAACCTCTTTGGAATATCCCAAGACATAGGACCTATTAGTAATGACTGTTGCCCCCACAGGTAAGTTCTCCAGTTATCGCGCATCCCTGCATCCTCCCTGCTGCATGTCAGGTATGCTTTGCTCCTTCCTCATGACATCATTATGACATTTCCCTACTGGGGCATATAGGCTTCACAACTTCACTCAAGTTGGACCTGGATGTGCTTCCCAGGATCCCTGTTCTGTGGGCTGGCCGCACAGATCACTGTCCATCTCTTCCATCTCAGTTTCTTCTTCATGCCACACACGACTCCTAACAAATGGCACCCAAAGTGGGGCCCAACTGACGGGAATCCATATGTGTGACTCTTGACTCTTAACTTGCCTGTCTACTCATTTTCTTTTTTTTTTGAGACTAGGTCTTGCTATTTTTGCCCGTGGAACCCCAGGCTCTCATTGCCTGGGGTGCCACAGACTCAAGCAATCCCCAGCCTCAGCTTCCCCTGGGGTGCCACAGACTCAAGCAATCCCCAGCCTCAGCTTCCCAGGTAGCTGGGATTACAGGCACGCGCCACCACGCCCAGCTATTTTTTTGGAACTAGGTCTCGCTATGGGCCCCAAATGGGACTCGAACCGCGATCCCTAGCCCCGGCCTCTTCATAGGCTGAAGCTTACAGGCATGAGCCACTGTGCCCAGCCCCACCTGTCTACTCATTTCTTTCCTGGGAGCTGGACAACCCCCTCCCCCCGCTTACTAAATTAGCTCATGGGCCACCGAAACGTGACCCCTACCCATATTCTCTATGCTTTTAGCAAAAAGTGCTTTCTGAGAGTATCTGCCTCACACCAGATGAGACTCAACGAGGACGCCTCATAGGATGCATCTGAATATCTGAATTATAGTTATGACAATTATAACTGTTTGATTCAGTCATGTTAGTCCTAAATCTGCCATGTAAGGATGTATTCGTAAGCCTGCACTAAGATTTCTATACAAGGAGACCTACACAGAGCGGCACCAGTGAGACCTGTGAGTGACAACAGTCAGAAATTGGAAATGATCCCCACGTGTGAGCCAACAGTGTTGGGAACCATCCCACCCTGTCACCAATTGTAACGTAACTGTCCTCATCGCCACTTGTAAGGGAAGCATCAGGCTCACCCATCCGTGTAGATTCTTTATTGGTTCCAGCAGTTTATACAGACACCCCAGGCAGGGCGGGGCCAGGATCAGTGGGGGTGCTGGGAGGCATACCAGCACCCCAGGAATCTTCACACTCTTTCTCTGGGCTCTCTGTGTAGCATTCTCTCTCCCAGTGCTCTTATACAAATGTGCCCCCCCCCTTATCTCTGCTGTGCACACTTACACATGCACACAGCCACTGGGCCTTACAATCACGGGGAAGATGCAACATCCAAGGTGCTGGTTATCCAGGTCCATGAGGGGGGGAAAGTCTGGCCAAGTCACTTACCCTACAAGCAGAAATGCTGTTCGCTGATGGACGATAGGTCTGAATGATGAACTAGCAGACAAAGATTAAAAAACACATTTTTGTACACGCAATGACATGTGGATATGCTTGTAAGAATTTTAAGGGAAAAGGCACATTAAAACATTGTGTATAAAGTATTCCAACTGAACACCGGTGGTAAGTCTACCTGTGAAAAATATTCTGGAGCCATGTGCTAAAAGGTGATTCTGAGTTGAAAAGTTATGAGCAACTTCTTTTATAATTCTCTGGAGTTCTTGTTCCACAAAGGCACGACCTTATACAAAGAAGTAAAGAAGTAAAAGTAATATCACTTTATGTCCTTGGCCTTTTTATAGGCAAATGGGAGGCCTGGTGTTGGTGTGTATGATGTCTTTGGGAAAATGAGAGGCAGAATTTGAGTATTTGGGGGAAGTGTTGGGACCTTCACCTACATCCTGTGTTTGTGGTTGTCTTCCCCTGTTGTCAGCATGGATACCTCCCCATCAGCCCCGACACCAGGCTGTCTCAGTCACATTCACATCTTGCGGGTCAGTGTAGTATCTGGCACACAGGTGTGCAAGACACACTAACAATCATATGGAGTTGCAAATTCCAGGCAACTGGCTTTCTGCTTCGAATCCTCTCTCTACTATGCGAAGAAATAAAAGTGGATATTTATTTAAGTCACAGTATATACTATTCTTAGAGTAATGCAAACTGCTCCCTTGGGATTCACTTTCCAGGGCTTTCTCTTTACAAAGCCTCTGAGTGCTTGAAAGAATGGAGTGTGAGTGTGTGTGTGTGTGTGTGTGTGTTCGTTCACTTGGCAGTGCTATATTAACCCATCCAAAGTCACTGGGGTTGTTCCACTTCTCTACCCTTTTCATGACTCCACCTCAGAGATGTCAAAGCCTTAAAGGTTTCAGAAGATCTAGGTTATAAAGAATTCTTTTTTCAGTCTTCAGTCTTCCAAGGGGGAAGCTCAGCATAAGCATAATAGCCATTATGGTAATAAAAGCAAGTCATTAAGTGGTAAACATCTCTCTATAAGTCCTCCAATTATCTGAGACCTGACACACTGTTTCTCTCTGCTCAGACAAAAGCTACCAGGCATCTCTTTGAAGAGTGTAGGCTTTGCCTCAAAATAACTCATTTCCTATATACTCACTGTTCCACTTCTGGGTTTAAAGTTGCAAAATAGTTCTTTGTTGAAATGGGTTTGCAATTCCAGCAGGCTGCCTCCCACCCGCTGATAATGTGTGTCTAGCTAACTTGGATCAGCAGCTCAAGATCCTGAACTGTCAGCATTTGTAATTCTTTCCTAACAGAGACCAGAGCCAGGAGGCACGAAGAAAGTCAGACCACAGCAGAGCGAACAGGCCAAGGCTACCCCCTCCACTCCTCTGCAGAGTACTTTCCCTGCTACAATCGATGATACCCACTTTCTTTCCTTTCTTTGAGGTGAAAAGACTAGTAACAGCTGATGCCTACAAAGATGTTTTGGAAAGTTGAAACATTCCTTTCCACACTTAGTAGCAGCACCTCTGAAAGAAGACCCCTTCCACAGGTGGGCCAGCCTTCTGCACAGCACTGCAATTCTTCAGGGTGAATCCTATCTGTGGTGTGTGAAGAAATGTTTAATATTCAACTCTGAATAAAAAAGTCCTGCTTTACAACATTTCCAGTTTCCATGGCATAAATACTCCCACTGTGTCAACCTGTCAGCTGCCAGGGCAACATGTCGTTGGATGCCAAGTTAGGAGGTGATGAAGAGAATCGACTCTCTCTAGTTAGGACACGCCAGCTCGCCACTGACGTTAGAGGTTCACAGAATCATAGCAGTTCTGCCATCCAGCCAATTACTAGGAGGGCCATCTATCTGCCCCGCAGCCTAGTGACAGAAAGCTCTGACAGTGGCATCATTATACCTTATACCTTATACCTAGTGAAGGAGACTTAACTCTCTGGTCTGCTCTTTCTCAGTTCTTTTCTTTTTTTCTTTTTTGAGACTAGGTCTCGCTATTTTTGCCCGTGGAACCGCAGGTTCACGTTGCCTGGGGTACCACAAACTCAAGTGATCCCCAGCCTGAGCCTCCCTGGTAGCTGGGATTACAGCCATGCGCCACCACGCCCAGCTAGTTTTTGGAGACTAGGTCTTGCTATGTTGCCCCGGGTGGGTCTCGAACCCCCAGACTCAAGCGATTCCTAGTCTCAGCCTTGCTCCATAGGTTGTGATTAAAGGTCTTTCTCAGTTCTTAAGGAAGGGCATCAAATCTTCAACCCCTCTCCCCACAAAACACATTCGGTTGCTGCTACTCTCCCATGCAGCCTGACTAAGGAGTCATTGGCTGGAGGTTTATTTCTCTACTTGGGCTCCTATTGTAACAGAGCAAGTTCCCTGCCCCTCCCTTGGGAAGGGTGAGCTGGGCCAGGAGGGGATGCAGGAGAAG
Source organism: Uropsilus gracilis (assembly GCA_004024945.1). Classification (NCBI taxonomy): domain Eukaryota; kingdom Metazoa; phylum Chordata; class Mammalia; order Eulipotyphla; family Talpidae; genus Uropsilus; species Uropsilus gracilis. The sequence continues at coordinate 14,121 of PVHY01026836.1, forward strand.
GGACTGGGGGAAGGGTGGAGGGGATAGAAGGAGAAGCAGAGGTGGAATAAGACGCTGGAGGCGGAAGGTAGAGCAGAGAGACGGGAAAAGGGTCAAGAGACATCCTCCGGTCACAGACGAAGCAGAAGTGCCCTCTGGAAGCAGAGGACAAAGAAGGTGAGCAGAGCGTCCCTCCCTGGTGGCTCTCTGGGGTCTGATCCAGGGAACTCAGCTAAGAGCCAGCACATTTTAACAGGATATAGATGGAGGACTCATCTATTCCCAAACAATGAATTAGCACAATATTGGCCAAGGGGACCTCAAGGACCTTCTGTGGGTGACATCTCGGAAAAAGTCCCCTGATTTCCAGAAAGGGAGCATGAGGGAATCATGGACAGACAGGACAGCACCCAGAAGAGTCCGTGGTGAGCACGACACGGGAGACAACCCAAATGCCCAAGCCCCCACATCCAAGGTGCTCTTAAGACTCTGCCACAGAGCAGCAGTGGGGGTGACTAAGTCAGGAACCCTGAGAGAGCATGAGAGTCAGTGGGGAGCATAATGGATCCGCCTCGATGAGGAGAGGAAAATGACAGGGATTTGACATCCCAGATATTACCGGTCATTACTAATTGCCTTTCAAAAAGAAAAAGAAAAAAAAGTGTCCTCAAAAGAGATAGAATCAAAGAGGTAGAAGAAACAGCCAAGGGAAAATGGAGCTCGCGCCTTGTGGCCCAGAATAGTTTGAAATTAAATCAGTAAGAACTGATGACTGGGTGAAAAAGCTGTGTTCTATGTACACAAAGGAATCTTGTTCATCAAAGACAAACTTATGTCATTCACAGCAACATGGATGGAGCTAGAAGGAATGTTAGTAGAAATAAGCCAGAAAGAAAAAGAGATTCTGGATGGTCTCACTGATACTGTTATGAGGCAAGAGAGACTTTTTAACTTCATAAAACTCAGAATCCTCTTTTTCCAGCCTTTCCCTAACAAGCTGGATCAAAACTGCAACAACTTGAATTGTCACAGATTCCCTAGTTTTATTATGCAGATGCTAGCCACTGCTTCTTTCAGCTCCCTGTCCCAAACTGCTGAAATACTCAAAGTTGCATTTTTAAACTTTCCAGCTAGGCTACCGTCTGAAGATATTTTATCATATACCAGGTTCTTTCCACCATTCATAGCCATTAAAATTCCCATAGACAGAACAGACTCTTAAAGTATGAAAACCTATTTATTTCTAACAAAGTGATTATCTAATTTACTACAAAAGGAAACAAAGAAGAAAAACCCTGATTACCCCCACCACTGTCCAAAACCTCAGTCCTTTAGCGAAATAAACATTCCAGTTACCCCACCATTGTCTAAAACCTCCAGTCTCCTAGTCCCTGTTCATCTCACCAAACATCTAATCAGAGTTCATCAGCATGTGTTCCAAACAGAACATGCTTCCTTCTTCTTGGCGTGTTCCAGCTTTCAAGCATGTAGTCGAAGGTGTGATGTGTCTTCTCCTTGCTGTGTCCTCTGCACTTTAGACAGTAGAAAGAAACTCTGAAGTACAGGAACCAGCAAAGTTCATTTTCTTCTCAGACCTAACTTACAGCCTCCCCACCAGCCTCTAAGCCCACCTCATCTGGCAAGCTCCAACATGAAAGTTCCAAAACACCAACCTCTTTAGCTTTCAGGAGGCACATTCAGCTTATGCTCACTAACAGCCATGAGTTCACCAGCCTGGGCCAAAGGTTCTGGGCCCCAGGCCACCTTGGCCATCATGGCCAGGCCTCCATTCTCCTCCCAAAATGGCTGAATCCTATTCTTTGTTCTCAACTCTTATTTATCTCCTTTTCCCAACAAGTCCTGCCTGCCAAGCTGGGACTTAGGAGGAAGTAAGACCAAATCAGTTTTCTTTGACATTTGCAAATCTATAGCAATAAGAGAGTGGCTCCTTATCAAAGGTAAGGATCAACTATGTTAATGGGGGGGGGGGGAGGCACCCCTGCATCATCACTATGAGGGATAGAGGGGAAACAGACAAATTTTAAACTGTCAACAGTTTTAAATGAAGCATAGAACAAGAGAGGGGGAGGGGGTAAAACCGGGGAAGGGATGGGCACAAAGATCAAGATGGTTCACAGCTGATAAGGAGGTGGGAGAACCTCAGGGGGACAATAATATAATATATGTGTGTCTCTGTGTGTGTGTGCAATCGATTTTTTACAGATAAAACTGTATTTAAAAGGGGGGGCAGCAGGGAAAATAAGGGAACAAAGAATGAGAATCCTAAAAGTCCGGGGTTCAGCCTCTGCATCGCTACTCAGGGGGGTGGGCAACCCCCAGCCCTTCAGACCCTCGCTCGGTCACCCTACCTATAAAATGCGTCAGACCACATCTGGCAGATCCTTGCTGCCAGTGGTGAGGGCACATTAAACCAATGAGCATTTTATTCTGGGGGTGAGTCAGCGGGTCGCCTACCTCCACACCGAGGTCGGAACACCACAGAGGGAAGGAAGCAAGGCCACAAGTTCATCACCTTCCCACAGGCAAAGCCTCCCACACTCCAGACCGTGCCCCTCGGCGCTCCGTTAGAGACGCGGAAGGAAAGAGCAGAGGTTGTTATCAAAGCTGTGCTCCCGCCAGGCTGGACGAGGAGCCAGGCAAAGGGGGCGACCCCTGAGGCTCTCCAGGGACAGGATGCATCAGCGGCATGCAAAAGACAGGAGACAGCAGGAGCCCAGAAGTGGGTGACA
>PVHY01026837.1:0-16855 GCA_004024945.1 Uropsilus gracilis
TTGTTGAGCTGTAGGAGCTCTTTGTGGATCTTTGTTATCAGACCCTTGTTACTTGTTGAACCATGTTTCTTAAGGTCACTTAACTGGTAAGTGATAAAACAAGGACTCAAAGCCAAGATTAGACTTAAACCTTCTTTTCTATAATAAGACACAATTCCACAACCCCTGTCCTTGAAGAATGAATAATTGATGGTGAAGATTCACGTGTAAATAACTAAGTGTGGCAAGATCTAAGTGTCAAGGTAGAGCTACATACAAAGTTGAGACTCTGGTCAATAAGAGTGAGGAATTCCTTGGGTATTCACAGAAATGACCTTTGAAGGAAAAGTAAGATTTGTCGAAAGGAACTAATGTATTTGGGGCATGAGAAGGAGCAAAGCCAAGTATAACTTCACTGAAATAATGAAAGCCAGAGTATTGGAGAACCAGCAAGGAAAACAACCAACAAAACTGCTCCATGAATGGGAACCTGGGTGAGTGTTTCCCGCAGAGCATGTTGTTACGTGCAGACCCAGGGTCTGGTCTCTAGTTACAACATCAGCAGTTTCTAATTGTAAGCACCAAGCTGCTCTGTGTCACTGCCTATTGCCAGCAGCCCAATCGCCATCCAGCACACACCCAGACGCCACCATATCTTCCAGTCTTTCTGCTGTTCTCCTTGTTTGTTGCTACAGAGCATAGCTCATGTTACAGCATTTACTCTTCTCACCCCCTCCAGGACAATCTACAATAATATCTACCAGTTCCTTCAGCCAAATACAATCCACCCAGCCTACCACTGCCAGATTTCCTCTTCTCTCATTGTGCCTGCATGGTTCTGCAAGAGCTTCAACAATCCTGCTTTACCCACTTCATTTGCTTAACAATGTATATTTTCAAGCCTGCCTCCACACCAGACAAAACTAGTCTTTGTTACCAGGCTGCATTCTGCACATATCTTTGAGACCCTCTGTTCTCCTCTAATAGATGGTGCCTTTCCTCCAGTATGAGCTCCACAGGGGAAGCAGCAGCCCTGATCCTCTCTGATGCCTAGTTCAATGCCTAACATAAGCATTTGATGATTAAATGAACAAATGAAAAAATGAATGTTAGTCCAAAGACCCATGGCAGACATTAAATAGCCTTCATCAAAACAATGCACCCAACCTACTCAATATGCACAATACCTAATATGTGCAATTCACCTGATACGAGCAGTTTTAGACTGGTCTCATTACTCAGTCTTTCTCCTTGTGCTCCAACCATTTCCCAATTTTGTACTGCCTCTTTTATCTCTAGGGTTTTTTTCACCTTCATTCATTGCCTTCTTGTTACTTTTATCACCTTCATCACTATGTAAAACCGCATACACCAAAAATGGCAGAGTGTGCTAGTCAAACTAGATGAAGTCAAAATCACTCATGCCCAAAGAAGCTGCCATCACTCCTGCCTATGCCCACCGCAGCCACTGTTCCTCAAAGCAGTTTCCTAGAAAGTGGGGAAATCATCAATATGCTCCCTCCCATAGACAATGACATTGCTGATAATGTATACCAAGTAGTAGTATTCCAAGGAAAAGTAAACCAACAGAAAGGCTGGAAGATACAAGTGTACAAGTAGTAACATATATCCAAGCTCACCAATGCCTAATGTTGAGGCAAAGGAAGGTGTCCTCTGAAGCTATTTTTTGGCATCATTGTAACTGTGAATATGTGTATGCAACTCACATAGATATTATCATGAAATCCCCTTTCTCATTCTTATAATTTTTTGCCTTAGGTCAGACATTGATCCAACTGACCTGAAATCAAAATCATTGGACACACCTGAATATTTGTCCCCTTTTAAAATAGTCCATAAAGTTTCACCAACCTATATTTGTCCAACCTCCTCTTCACTTAGGATCAATTTCTTTAGAAGGATTTAACTTCTCATGTAACTATTCTTCATTTAAATATCCACTTTAGTGCCAAGTGGACTCACAAATCCTTCACATATGCTGGACAGTCTTGAATTGAAGGACCTGTGTATGTTCTTTGAAGGGGATATATTTCAAACAGGAGCCACATGTACAAGACACGCAATGAGTAATAATTTTATCACTTTCATGCCAAATGGTAAAGAAACTTAGAAATTCAAAAGTAGAGATGCCAAAAGCATAGGTTTTGCAAAATATTGCTAGATTGGTTATATTGATTTTCCCTTGTTTCCTTTGCTTGTCTTCCTAGAAGTGACCCCATGATCTTTATTAAATAAGTGAAAATCTGTGTCTTAATCCTGAGAGAAGCCATCCAAACTTTAATAGTTATGGTCATGGTCATGACAACTACCAATATCAATAAAAGAAGTTTCAAATTCCCAGAAATTCATTGAAAACTGCAGTAATCAATTACTTTGGATTTCATGACAACTTATAAAAATGTAAGGATTTCAGACCCTCTTAATCAATTTTGTTATCAAGAGCTTTACTAATTTGAGGGTTTCAGTGACAGTCCAGTAGGAAGACATACTACAGAGGACTCTGAAAGCCCTGATAGCCACTATCCTGGTCTCCCCAACACAGCTGACTGACCAGGCAATATTGAAGGTCCTAGACAGACAAATTCTGTCATCTATTTTTAAGCTGCTTTATAAAATGCAATCGAAACATGCCTGCCATTCTATAAATGTCTGCTCATCCTCCCACCAACTTCTTAATTCAATCACTATTTTATACACCTTCAAAGATTTTGTTAAAAAGTTATCTTGCTTGCAGTGAGACTTTGTGTCACTTAAAAGTACACTTTAATTTGTGGGAACTGGATTTAGCTCATGACAGAAAAACAGTACAGCTTTTTCCTGGGACAAAGAATACATCTATACTAAGCTGATTCGCATGTACAGCATGAATGGTTTGCCTATGATACTGACAGAGGCAAATTTCCCTCTTTAATCTAAGCTCTTTAAAAATATCATGCTGCTAGGTAAATCACAATTCATTATTTGTTTCACTTGCAGACTAGCATAATGTTGAAACTATTCTGCTGATATTTTTAGGCAGCAGACTATGCTAAGAAATACAGGCTCAACTAACATTTGTCAAGCTGCTTGGCCCATCTCAAAATAGCTTTTAAGTCATTTTAAAGTTTAACTTTCAGGATATTTATAATCGGTGGAGGATCAATCTGCCAGTCAGAGAATAGAAATTAAAGAAAGGCAAGCCAAGGGTTCCATTACCATATTAGCAAGTTGACTGCCCACCCCCCCATTTCAAATCCTCAGACCGCAGCCGTGAGCACAAGCAGCCACTAAAAGCATGCAAATCCCTAATTATCAGAAAACTAGACAAGACTCACAAGACTCCATAATCATGCTTGGGAAATTCCCCAAATCCGTGACCTTCAGACAGGCACTCATTTCTGATCTTAAAGGAATGTACAATTTAAATCTCCCTTTTCCAGTTTTCTGAGACTATAAGTAGTCCCAAGAATACTGCTACCTTACAATCACCAAGACCAAAAAAACACACCAACTTGATGTACCCAACTGACTTTCAGTTCCAAGAAAATATCACTCAGTGACTGGAGAAAAGGTCAGAAAACCATCAAAGACTAGACATTTCAGTTGAGCATCACAGTCACCAGGTTATCAAAAACATGAGAAAAAAACATGAGAGAACTTTAGTTGCCTCACTGGACATTTAAGTTGAACAACGTGATTAATGGATCCATTCTCTCCACAGTTCAAGTAAATTCATGTGGAGGGTAGGAGAAAGGTGAGAGGCAATGAATACTTAATATGAAATCTACCCTCTTGGCAAAATTTTCAGTGCACAATACAGCACCGTTGACAATAGACATAGTTCTGTAGACAGAGTTCAAGAACTGAGTCATCTCACATAACTGAAATTGGACAGTGGGCTTCTTCCTCCTGGTTTCCTCCTCCCCCAAGGCCCTGGCAGTGACCATTCATCTCTGTTGCTTTGATTTTGACTATTTTATATAACTCATATTTGGGTGATCAGGCAGCATTTGTTCTGTGACAGCCAATTTCACATCACATAATGTCCTCCAGGTTCATCCATATTGTCACACATAGCAAGACTCTCTTTTTTCTAAACTGAATACTATTCCTCTTTACATATGCCACATATTTACCTTCCAGTAGACATTTAGGCCATTCCTGTATCTTGAGGATTGTGAGTAATGCTGCAGTGAACATAAAAGTGCAGAGATCTCTTTGAGATCCTGAGTTCCATTCTTGGGATAAGGCCCAGAAGTTGGGTTGCTGTATTAGATGGTAATTTAATATTTAATTTTTTGAGGAGTGGCCATACCCTTTTCCATAGTGGCTGTACAACTTTATCTCCTTATCAGGATTCTGATTTCTCTGCATGCTCTCTAACACTTACCTTTTTATTCTTTTTTAAATCTAATAGCCCTAGTCAACTTATGATAGTAAGGTAGGAAGACCTAGAATTTCACACATCTTCTTGGATTCTTTAAAAAAAAAAAAAAAACTATGTTAGGAGCACTAATTTACTGATTTTTCTGTTGGAGCTGTGTATTTAATGAGCATTTATTGAGCACCAGGTATTGTATCAAGCATGGAAAGTGGAAAGAGATTAAGAGTGGCCTCACCCTCAAGAAGTTTAATGTCTAGATCCCCTGCATGGCAGCAGAGTGAAAGATAATGTGTATGTCGCATGGGTTGGCCTTTTCTTTACTGGAAAGGACATTTAATAAGTGACTGCAGTGTAGTTTGTCATGTGCTAAGCTAAGGGGAAGTGCATGGTCCTGTGAGAAAAGAGGAAAGACGCAAAAACCATAGTGCAGAGTGGAGAGGGTCAGCAGATGCTTCCTGGAGAAGATAGTATTGAAGCTGAGACGGAAGGCACTGTGTAGTAGATTCTGTGCCATGAAAATGGAAATAAAAACATCACCCCTGTCATGAGGAGAAAGAGATTCACTGGATAGCCAAACAAGCCCCCTACCACCTCATACACCTCATACTGACAGTGCTCCAGGGAAAAGGCTCTGGTCTGCAGACCAAGATGACTATTTCACACTGAGCCTGAGAAGACAGGGTCAAAAGGGCACAGACTCTCAATCCTTAGCATTTGTTAGTAAGTAGCTCCACCCAACTAAGAAATGTGGACTGATGGCTTTTCAAATACCAATTAGGAAACAGGAGGAGTAAGGAGTTGGGGGAGAAGCCAAGAATGTTATATTAGAGAAGTCTCTCCACATGGAAATAAGAAGGGTAAAGTCTAAGCACTCCCCTTCAATATATTCCAAATTTCAAATCACCATCATCTCTCATCTAAACTACTATACCAATTTCTTAAATATTTCCTTGTTTTCACTACAGTGTGTGATAAACTCAGTAGCCAGAATAATATCTTTTTACTGTGGTTCAATACATGAACCCTGTAGACTGAATTATTTGTAATCCCATTCATATGTTGAAAGGCTAACACGCAATATGACTTTATTGAAGCAAGGAAGGAATTAAGTTTAAGTGAGGTTCACCAGGTGGGATCCTGATTTGGTGGGATTGTTGGTGCTATTATAGGTGTTATTAGAGGTTATTATAGATGATGACACCAGAGAACCTGCTCACTAACTCGAAGTCCACAGAGGAAGGTCAGATGAACACATGACAAGAAAGCACCTATCTACAATCCAAGGAGTGAGCACTAGACATCAACCCTAATGGAACTTTTATTTTAGATTTCCCAGCCCCAGAATTGTAAGAACATAAATATCTGGTGCTTAACTCACTAATCTGTGATACTCTGTTATGAAAGCCCAAACTGACTAATACAAATAGCATAAAAACGTAACACATTCACTGTTTTAAAATATACAGTTCAGTGATGTTAAATACATTCATGAGGTTGTACAACCTTTATCACCATCTGGTTCCAGAAACACTTTACCACCCTGAAAGGAAATTCTGCTCCTGTTAAGTAACCACTTCCCAGTTCCCATACATCCTGGCCCTGGTAACAATTAACTTGCCTTTTCTCGACAGAATTTATTATTGTAGATATTCATACAACTGAGATTATATAGTATGCATCCTTCGTGGCTGGCTTCTTTCACTTCATGTTTTCAAGGCTCATGCATGCTATATTATGGGTCAGTACTGCCTTCTTTTTATGGCTGAATAATATTCCATTGTACAGTTATACCACAATGTGTTTACTTATTCATTAGTTGATGGGTATTTGGGTTGTTTCTGGTTTTTGGCTATTTATAAACTTATTCTTTTTTAACTGAGGTCACATTGGTTTACCACACTGCATATGATGCAGAGATATAGAATGACTCATCTTCAGATATGTATTACCACATCACACCCACCATCAAGACATTCATAGTCCTCTACCATAATTCACTGGGGCTTTTTGGCTATTTAAGCAGTGTTAATAAAAATGACCATTTATGTACAATTTTTTGTTTGAACATTCTGTTTTCAATTATGTTGGGTTTACTCCTCCCAGAGACATTGCTGGATCTTATGGTAAGTCTATGAAGTAACTTACTGAGAAATCCTCAAATTGGTTTCATAATGGCTGAATGATTTGCATTCCCACCAACCATAGCAAAACTTCCAATTTCTCCACCTCCTGCTAACATTTGTTATTTAGAATAATCTTTTAAACATATAAATTTGAGGGTACCACTACCTTGTAAAAATTAAAACTAGACTTGCCACCACCTACAAGGCCAAACATTACTAACTGTGTGTCTAGCTCCTTATCCTTGCCTCCTACCACTCCCTCTTCAGCCCCTGAACTACAGCTACACTGAGCTTCTTAATGTCATCTGAAAGAGATAAAGGTACTCATGAATTCAGGTCTTTAACACCTGCTGTTCACTAGACCTTGTGGTTATCCTCTCTCAGCAAGCAGTTCTCTTCAAATATAGTTGTCCTTGAGAGAACCTCCCCAGTGACCCATATCTAAAGGACCCCCTCAACACACACTCACATATACTTTACTACTTATGATCTCATCACCCCCATGTATTGCCTTTATAACTTCAGTCTATAAGTTATTGTCTACCTATGACTTGTCTTTGCCCATTAAAATGTGAACTTTGTGAGAATAGGACCTTTCTCTGTCATGCTCATGTTCACTGTTGTATCCCCAACAACTGGACTATGCCCAGCATAAAATAAGCAATTTGACACTTGTTGAGTAAATTATTAAATAAAAGAATCTCAAGTCAAAGAAATATAATGGCCAAGAATTTATAAACACTAATCAGATCAGTTGGTTCTGTTAAGTACAAAAAGTTTTGTGAAGTTGGAGAAAGGGCATCTGGTCAAGGAGTGTGGACTTTGGTGGTGGTTTGAGGAAGACCAGAAGCTTCCGACTAAGCTACAGAGTTTGCTGTTTGTCCTGGGAGCTACTGGGGAGCCCCAGGGAAACCTTTAACAGATAATATGCAAGTACATGGTCATATTTACCCTATAGGAAAGATGACATTGGCAGCAGTTTGCAAAATAAATTGGAGGGGTGAAACTAAAGGCAAAGACAGGAGTGGAGAGAATTGCTACCTTATCCTAGAAAGCTCCATGGATGACTTAATTGAAGGCATGAACTTGGAGGAAAGGGAGTAGTGACAAGAGCTGGTTATGCGTTCATGTGGTCTAGTAACCCCAAAGAGTAGCTGGCCACACATTTGGGGTGGCTGAGAGAAGATAATGCTCGGTTTTAAGTCTTAATAACTATTATAATAGCACTGTTACCAGAACAGAGTGGAGAAGAAAATAAAGAGGGTGGAAGAGAAGGAAAGAAGCAAAGATTTAGATTTTAGACAAGTTGTATTTGAGTTTCTTTGATTGAAAAAGTGGAACTGGCACTTCACTGTATAGATCTGTGTCTGGAAATACAGATTTAAATTTGTAATATATATAATCAGAAACAGACTTGATTGGGAGAAGCAGGTTTTAATTCTTAAGTAGAAAAAGTCATGAATTTTAATGAAACCACAGAGTGAGATTCCAAAACATGGGATGAGACTGGGAATCCTTGACATTTACAGGCAATTACAATAGGAGCCTTCTGAAAAAACTAAGAGGGACGACCCAATGAACTGTGTCGGAGAAAATCTGGAAGGTCCTAGAATGGCAGAATCCAAGAGTTGAATGACTTTAGACCCAGAGTCTACACCGAGTTTGATATTAAATGTTACCATAAACATCCAACTCTATGTCTGAACCGTAATGATTTTCCATATTCTATGAGAACAGCAAGTCTTTCCTGAAGGAAAGGAAGACTTTTACTACTTCCACCTGGTCAGGCCTTCAAATCTAAAATGCTCACTTCCTTCCCAGTGTAACCAGAAAACTGGGGAAACTAGTCAAAAAGTGCTTATGCTCCCTTTACTTCTGAAAGTCTACTAACAGGGAGGCTTTTTCTAAAAGAAGAACATTTTCTCTATAAGTAAAGTAAGGACTATATAAAGTTCTTAGTCATTAGTTATTATTCCTGTTTTTAATCCTAAATTAAGGATTTTTTTTCAAATACACTGCTAATGACTATATATGGCTTTCTCTTGACTTAACTGACATGCCAAGTACAGAACACACACATTTTATTTGTTAAGAGACCAGCCATGGATCCCAGTGGTGAAACAGGTGGAAGTGCTCAGGGAGATGGCCAAGGCATCTGTGAGAAATTAAATTCCAGCATTAGTGCTTCACTTCAAGTCTTCTGAGCAATGAAACCAAGGCTAGGCACTCAGCCACTGAAACCCAGAGCTCCTTGCGCAGTTCCCCAGGGCTTCCATCCACTCCACTCTCATTTGAAATGTTTTTATAGTGATGATAAACTGACTCCAAATAGAAAAGTCCAAAGCACATGATCTCTGTTACTGAAGAATAGACTCAGATGTGTTTCTATTACAGATTTTCGTCCCTGCTTTTCTGATTGTTCACCAGCATCATTTATATATATATATATATATATATATATATATATATATATATATATATATATATATGATGGATATATATATGAATGTATATGAGGGTTCATCTAAAGAGAATCAGAGGGCAGCTCACCTATCAAGTTAAATACCCTTCAATAGAAGATTAGTTCTTTCATTTCCCAAAACACATTAAGGCAGAAATTTCTAGGACCCTGGTGATCAAGATTCAGTGAGTGAGACTGAAATTCCTACAAAATCCTTTTCCACCATAGTTCTGACTCTGCCTTAGTCTCCAGGGAGAATGAAGCTTCAGTATGAATAGAGCTGCTGGCTTTTCAGTAAGCATAAAGCATTGCCCTAAAGAGTCTATAGAGATTACTGGCAGTACTCAGGTCAACAGACCTCAGTAAATTTGTATTCAGAGGCAACAATGGTAGGAGAAGAATCAGGAAGTGACAGAAAAAGGCAGATTCAGGTTGAATCTATGCTATTTATCAGGCATAGGGCCTTAAATTTCTTCTTCTCACCATTTCTGTGTTTCAGAGAATTAGTGTCTATTTTTCAGGCTTGTCTTAAAGAGTTAGAAATAATTAGTAGGTTAAATACTTAATGCAATGACTAAAACAAAGTGGTCAAGTTCACCATGGCATCTCTAAAAACCAGTCCACAAAATAAGAAACATTTTTTTTAATCTACCATTGGCAGAAGGCAACATGTCTTCATTCAGCATCAAATCTCCCCAGAAGATAGTCTTAGAGGCGTGGAAATGCCCCATCTAAGTTGCTTCAAAGGAAAAAATACATTAAAATTTCTCCTGTTCTCACTCTCTCCCTCCCTTCTCAGTTCTGCAATGTTTAGAGGTACTATACTAGCACTAAAATGGAGCCACCAGCAAGAACAGAAGCTAGTCCCCAGGAGATGTTCTCTTGCTACCCTGCCCAATGCCTCATTCCATGTTTCCCAGCATACTAATGGTTCCCTTGTTATTAGTTAATTCAATACAAATAGTCAGGGAACTCAGTGATATTTCGGAGAAGAATAGCAAATGAACTTGAGCTGAACCATCGCAGGGTCCCAAGGAGTGTGACGATGTGGGAATGAAACAATATAGGTCTTGCCAGCATGGAGGGCAGACACAAAGCATGGAATTCAGTGTGGCTAATTTGCCAGAAGAGATTTCACAAGGGCCCAAATCCCCCAAAGCATGAAAATCACACGGAGTTTTACCAAAGAGGAAACAAACACAATGCGTGGAAGGGCTTGGGTGCCCTGGCTGACTGCCCATGCTCTTGGATAAGTTTCTTTGCACAGTCCAACCAGCAAGTATATGCAAATACAGGAAAATCAATATGAAGTTCAAGAGCTGGAACTGTGGACAACAGGCATAACAGCAATTGTCAAAGAAGGTGCCTCTTGGTCAGACTGTTGTCTGGGAGAATTGGGACAGAAAAAATAACTTTCCCAAATTAACAGATCTCAAAACCAAAATCTGTTCTGCCTATCAATACCTACTGACTATGACCTACCAAGGTGGTTACAGCAGATTCCAAATGAAGACAATCCCTGCCCTAGAGGAACCCACTGACCGGTTGGGAATTCAAAAATAGCTCCCTTGAAAAGTCATCCTTGTAAGATTATGTGTCTCTCAAAGTTCAGACTCACGCCTTGTTGCTTCGTTAAACCCCATCGCACTGCCAGGTTAAATTGGAAAATAAGTAAGTTCAAAATCACCATTCATGGACTAGATATGAATTAAGTAAAATAGAAAGGTTAATGTCAATATAGGAGGTGGATAAAATTTTCCCCAAAAAATGTGGAGAGTGGGATGCGATAGAGAAAAAAAATGAACCCTAACCCTAACCCCAAAGGAAGAACAATATATATAAAGATGAAGTGTAGAAAGTTACTATCCTATGTGTTGATTTAAATTAGTTTTTAATGTGTTGTTAACAAACTACCCACAATGAATTTTGAGCTCAATATGATACTCGAATCTCTTGAGAACGAAGTCAGGAATTTGCATTTCTGATAAGTATTTAAATTGTTTTAATCTCATCAAAATTGATATCCACTTGCCTAAGGGATCATAGACTTAAATAAATGTGTATTATTTCCTTAGAGATAGGCAGAAAGGAGAGAGAGAAACAGAGATAATCAAAGGAAGGAAGAAGGAAAAAATAACAATTGTTAAAATAATAGAAAACAAATTGGGAAGGAAAGTTGAAGGTCAGTTGCCAGGTGTCACAGCAACTGTGGTTGATGAGATCAAGGCAATCTTAGAACACTTGTTACTAACAGAAGTCATTCAGGACCTGAAACAGAAAGTAGACTTTAAAATGAAGAGAACTAGATGATCTACTGTACAGTAATCTCCCCAGTACTCTACCCACTGTTTCTCTTATCAAGGTTTCAGTTACTTGAGATCAAGTGAGAGAAAAACAACAGAGAGACAGACAGATGTACTGATACACTGATAGATAATAGGTAATAGGGACAGAGAGAAAGTAAATAAACATATGACAGATGAAGAACTAGTTCACATTCAGACAAATTTTATCACAGTATGTTGTTATGATTATTGTATTATTTCAGGTTGTTAATCTCTTAGTATATCTAATTTATCGATTAAACTTAAGGAAAAACAAACAAACAAATAAGAAAGAATGAAAACAACCAATGGGACTGAACCATGGAGCAAGAGAGGAGGAGGGGGAAGAAGGTGGAGGAGGTGAAGAGCACAAAAGATCAGGATGGCTAACAAATGTTAGTGAAGTGGGAAAGCCCTGGGATACACAATAATGGACTAATGTAATATAAATATACATATATATGCAAATTTTTTATTAAATTTTAATTTAAATTAAAAATTTTTTTAAAAAGGGACAGGGTTATTAGGGAATGGAGAAAGAAAAAGAGAGCCATCTGCATAGTGCCAGGCAGGCAGGAGAGCTGCTTCTTCCCAGTGTGGAAATTGTACTGATTCTTTTATTTTCTTAATTAATTTATTTTTTTATATATGTGTTTCACATCTTTGTATTCCCTGGGGACCACGCACCACCTTCCCTCCCTGACCACTCCCTCCCATCTCCACCCCTCCTAACCCCCCACATACTCATCCCTTTTATGGAAATTTCATGTACACGTCTGTGGCCTAAATTGTCAACCGGAATAAACTTTAAAATAATAAAAAAAAACTTATATATAAGTATGTACATACAGGAAAAAAAGAGTATAGATAGCGATCTATACGGAGGTTTAGATGCTTGCATCTTGCTTATCTGAGGTTTCATATCTCTGAAACTGGGTCGAAAAGGAGGCAAAAGTCTCCAACTTAAGGCCATAGGTCTGTATCGCCCACACGTAGCAGTTGCCACTCAAAATGCAGTTTAACAAGAGATTTTATTAACAAGGGAGTTCAATAGAGAAAATGAAAAGTCCTTAAAGTCACAAGTGGTAGTTATCTTACCCCAGTCACCATTCTCAGTCCCAAAGACCATTCTCAGTTCAAGATGGTGCCCCTTGTCCCTCCAAACCTCAGTGGTTGGCACTCTGCAAAGTCCACTCTTTCTCTGGCATCTTCTCTTTTCTTCTCTCTCCAGTATCCCGAGCTGATCCACTTCTTCAAGGTGCTTCAAACTTCTTCCACAATTGCTGACATACAAATCAGCTTTCTAAATTCCTGGCCATCGTCAGGTACCAGTTTTCCAGGCCACCTAGCTGTGGCATCACACTCTCCACACTGGCCACTCTTCCGCTGGCCACCATGACTCACCACCACCAGCTAACTCTTCTGGGGGACTTCTGCCCAGCCTGGTCACTCAGGCTACGCTTTACCTGCCTGCCATTCTCTTCTCTCCTCTTGGGAAGGGTCCGCTATCATGTCTTTCTCTAGTTGCCAAAACCTCTGAACCATCAGCTTCACACCATTCTGCTTCTTGTGCAAATCCTCTCCCAGCTGCTTCTCTGCCAGTTTTTAACTGCCACGCCCCCAAGAGTGGGGGAGGGGCACCCAGTTTCATATCCACTAAAGGTTTTTGGAATGTCTCCCTTTAAATTAAGAATAAACTATGGAACTACTGAACTGCTGACATACCCCAATATATAGGAGTTCCATTCACTCTTATAAGGAAAAGAGCTTGTCCTCTTCAAGATTTATACTCTCATCTCTAGCATCAATCTCTCCATGTTGCTTCACCCACATCCCTCTTGATTCTTCAGCATCTTCTTTCCTTTGACTTCACTTAACATGCATAATCTTCATCCCTTTAAAAGTCTTTTCTCTTTAAAAGCCTCCTCTGACCATCCTAGGTCTCCCCTTTCCTTCTATTAATTTGTTAATCAAATTCCTTTAAGAGATAGTCTATGTTCACCTCTTCTCCACTGTTCTTCAGAGCACAGCTGTCTCCTATCTTTCCCTTTCCTTTGATAGTCTGAGACCTTGTAACTTCATAATGAACAAATTTCATAGGTCTCAATCTTCACTTCACCTCCTTGTGATAGTTACTCTCTCTCCCTGGGATTTTCTTCTCACATGGTTTTCCACATCATCACTTTCATAGTTTTCTTTAATATTCTGTGAGAGGAAATTCATCTTCTTCTATTCTCTCAGTCTTCTGCAGGTGGCTATTTCTGCTGTTTCTCAAGGTTTTGTCATGAATCATCTTCTCCTGTTGCCTCACAATCCTAATTTCCTGGGTGATTACATCCCATATCTGTTATTATTACTATGTAAAAAACTATTCTAAAATTCTGAAGTTTAAAACAACCATTTCACTGTGCCTGCAGATTCTGTGTATTACATTGGGAAGGGCAAGGTGAGGAGGGAGATTCCTCCACTGAACAATATCTGGGCCTGTACCCAGAGCCCTTAGAGGCTGGGAGTGACTTACAGGCTGGGGACTGGAAGAGTGTTTGCTCATGTTTGGTGCCTGGATTAGTGTTACCAGTAGTAGTGCCCATATGCGAGCTCTCCACAAAGCTCCGTATCCTCACTACTTGGCTCATCAGACTTTAATGTGGTATATCAGGGTGCAGTCAGCAGATAGCATTTAAATCACCTTTTTCTGACCTGAATTCAGGGGTAATGAGATGTCATTTCCACCACATTTTGTTGGGGAAAAATAAAAATCTCTCATCTTTACAAGTTCAGGAGAGGCTAAAACTGCCACCTCTTGAAATAAGGGATGTCAAAGGTTTTGTAGCTATTTTGTAAAAACCCTAGTCATTCGCAGGTGCAGATTCTACTCTAGGTCTAAAACATTCACCTCAAGCCCAGACCCAGGACTCCAGATTTATATTTCCAATTACCCTCTCTATAGATATAGATTGAATTATGTACTATACTATGATCACTACTATTAATAATAGCAAGTTATTTATATGCTTTTAGCATGTGACAGACCCGGTCCTAAATATTTTGTATGTATTCACTTATATAAACTTCACAATTTCAGAAGACAAGTACCATTATCACCATTTTAATGGAGATGAAAAAAAACACACTTGCCTAAGATATTCCAGCAAATAAAACAGACTCAGACCATATCTGACATGTCATACATACATAGCTAATAAATGTTTAATGAAGGAATGAGTGAATGAATTAATTAGTTAACAAATTTTTAAAAGCCACAGTAATCACGATACTTGCTCTACAGGAAATAACGAAAAGTGGAAATTTACAACACCTGTCCTGAAGCCTAGAAGAGTCATAGAAAAATGAACAGAAATGTGGAAGTTGAATGGCATAGGGATCAGGAAATCATTTTGAAGTGAGTAAAGAGAATGATGGGTTTGGTATCACACAGACTAAATTATGTATGTTTCAGTGGGTTGCTAGAAAAATACGACCAGAAGATAAACAGGAGTCCAAAGTTAAAGTTGAAAAATTAAGAAAAAGTTGTAAAACTTCAAAAGTCAATTGCATCATTGATTATATTAACCAACAGGGAAGTTTTCCAGTTAAGTTAGGGTAGATTGAAGAATTTTCTAGAACCTCCTCTAAAAAGAAAAATTACAGGACTATCTAAAAGTATTTTAAACTTATAATCACAGAAGTAATACATAAGATAATAGAAAATTTATGATACTTCTTTTAAAAGGAAAATGTTAAAAGCAAATAACAAACTACTTCTTTAGAAAAGGTCCTCTTAAAGCACTACCCAAACTAAAAGCAGAAATCCTCAGGTCCCAGCTTCTTTAGAATACTCCCTCACAGTTGGTCTCTCCTGATACTTGACCATCATTTCTGAACACCTACCTGTGTTCTCAGTGACTAGTAGGAATAGGACCACTGCCCATTCTTCAGTCCTGCTTTCCATGCACTCTGCCAAGCCTTGAAAAGGTATTATACTGGTATTCTACAGATGCCGCTACATCTAAATGATGTCAAAATCACCCATTTACAAGTGACTGATCTATAAGCCAGATCACAAAGTAAGTTATAAGCAATAAGCAAATTATTCTGAATAGCTATATGCATGTTTATATCTCATAGACATCAGCAGTGAATGAAAGAGAAAATGTGCTTTTCTATCAAACTCAGCCCAAGTAGGCAAAATCGACAGGAATATATGATTTCCCCACTGACATGGCAGAGGTGGTGCTCTGGAAAATGTTGGGGATCCACCCTGGGATTAGTCCTTGTTTTATCATGATGGGCAGAGTAGTCCCAGTACTGGTTTTGTGATCCACGATATCTCAGGCTGGTTCACTGTGCTTGCAGCTTCCGGAGTCTTCTCTCTTTCTGACATCAGTATTAAAGGGTTTCCCAAAAGACTGCTCTGTTAAAAATACACTGTGATTCTGCTCCCCTGGACTGGTCTTGGGTTTTTGCAGGCATTCCTCCTCCTTGGGAATCAGCATGTCCAAGAGAATCATGCCACAAAGACTTGATGCGCACCAAGATTGCAAGACCTTACTGGAACTTCCTACCTTTTTATGCCTGTGCCTGGCAGGCAGGGCAAGTAGGCTACTCTGGGTTTGTACTCTAGATTCTATCACTTACTAGCTGTGTGCTCTCATCAAACATACTACTTTCTAAGAGATTTCCTCACCTGACAGAAAAGGAATAATAACAGTTATGTGGTCAATTGGTGGGGAAGAAGAAGCAATAGCACATGGGCAAAGCGGTCACTGGGGTCACTACAGCACAAGGAGCCCAGAGATGCTGAGTAAGCCCTCATTCACCGTCATCCCCACGCCCACCCCACCCCCTTGCCAATTCAGTGTCATCCAGGCAGACTCCTCTTGGGGAGGCACCTTAGTGCTACACTATGAGACACCCTCATTCTGACTGTCATGTCCACACAGACAGTCCAGGATCCCAGGTTTCTGTTACACTTGCTTCAAAATAAATCAAAAACATAAGGGTTCAAGACTGAATTTGAGAGCAGTGGCAACTGCCCAGGTCAAAACTAATGTACAGTTTGAAACAAAAGGCCACAAAAAGAAGCTAATAGAACACAGAACTGGGACAAGCAGTTAGGGAGGGGGGAGGAGAGAGGAGGAGGGAGAAATCAGGGAAGAGAGGAGCACAAGAAGATAAAAATGAGCCCCAGGGAATGCAATGATGTAATCAATAGACAGATAGATGATAGATAGAAGATAGGTAGGTAGATGATAGATAGATAGATAGATAGATAGATAGATAGATAGATAGATAGATAGATAGATAGATAGATAGATAGATAGATAGATAGATAGATAGATAGATAGATAGATAGATAGATAGATAGATAGATAGATAGATAGGTAGATAGATAATGTAAACAGCAAAATGATTGATTTTAAAATGTTAGAAATAAAAAACTAATATATAGCTTGAGTATAGTGATGGATCATCTCTAAAATGGCTTCCTCGAATTGAAGCCTTCACCTTTGGATTTTTTGTTAAAAAATGTAATCTGAATATATCTGTAGATGCATAAAGTACATAATGTCTACCACAAACA